>JACEFZ010010798.1:0-50000 GCA_014155875.1 Cepaea nemoralis | reverse complement strand
CATATGTGTTTATTATGAACTGTCTTAGTGTCCTCAAAGGGTTCCCAAGTTGACGTGTATGTGTAATACATGTACAACACTGGAACCGACCAATTGTTTCCCTTCTACACACGATGTTGTCTAGTGCACCCTCTAGGCTCTACTTCTATGAGCGCCAAACAATACATATATGTTTATTCATGAAAATGACTTACAATATTTAAACTTATTAAGTGTCATAGGATAATTAATCGTCTTAAGCTACTTTCCGTATCAGCCAATGGCTATATATAGTAGTTTCCAATGCAATCCCTTTTAATTTGATATTTAATACAACATGCTACAATATTAACAAAAGTCATGGCTGTGACAAACCCTACTTCCAATTTTCCGCCATCCATTTTTGTTTGGCCCCACTATGTTTGGCACCGAATCTGTTAAATTTAATCGGAACTGACCGTTGGTCGCCGTCATCTCCCAATAAATGTCCTCGGACCCCCTTTTTAGTCTATGTCACTTCTAATAATCCACCTCTACGCAGATTCCAGCCCAAGACCATTGACACACAGACATTCGTCTGGCCAGTACCCAGCCCTCATGACTGAAAGAGTTTAGTTTTTTTAGTTTTTAGTTTAGTCGTTGGATCAACATCACGGCACACAGGTTTACCCCATAAGTGCTCCGTTTTCCTCCTAACTCAAAACTGAGTCTGGAGAACTCAGCTCAATGCACGAACTCCGTTGCATCGGCGAGGATCCTGAAATACTTTGGGTAGATTTTTAACTCGAAATTTTGCCCGGGCAGCGCCGTTAGGCTACTCTTTTTTCGATTTCCAACTGCCAAGGATTTTTTTACTCTGTGCGCAACAATACACACGGGCGTCCGATCTCATACCCAGAGACCAGGGGAAATTTTATTACTGGAAGTCAGGTGGATTTTTTAAATAAATCCCGGTCCTCACCGGGGCCTGAAACCGGGACCTCCAGCACTCGAGGCGGACACCATACCTCGAGTTAAAGGTTAATTGCATGCCCCTTACAGGACTTAGCAGTCCACCCCAGCATGTTTGGATGTTTGTGATTCATGAGCAAGTTTACGTTCAGTAAGAGGTTAAGGACGCTGTTCATAATCCCGAATACTCACGAAAGAAACACAGCTGCACGAGATTCAGCAGCTGATCGAGTCGCGTTGGTTTCTTACGGAAGGTATGTGAGCTGGTCATTCAGAAAGCAATGACAAACTACTGAACGTAAAACTTGCCAAGACATCAACAGCAGCTGAAAAATGCTGGTGTTGACTGCAATGCAAATGTAAATAGGATACGCAACAACAACAAAAAAGTCCACAGATGGCCTAGTTGTCTAGCCTGTGATGTGTACAAGATGGAAGCTAAGTCAAACAATGGCCTGTGCTTAAATTAAACGTCTGTACTTACCGATACACAACTACGGGGATGGGTCGGTCTTGACTGGAGCCGGATATGACGGTAAATAAAGGAACAAACACTCATACCAATACAGGGAACCCAATGCAAGAGATCTGCTTCAAAATCGTCCGCAACTGTGTTCGAATGCGGTATGTGAGATTACTAATTGCATTCGTAACATCTTGCCACTGAGCCGGCGACTACAAGAGGCTAGTTGTAATTATGTACTACTGGGTGATGGAGCCGTTGTAACGTAGTGACTAACTTACGTGCCGGGCCGGAGTTTCAAGCCCCTTTCTGGGATAACCTTCACTCCTTCTGCCCTTTAACCCCAGTTAGATCATAGATCACGGGATCATAGGCTCCCGTGTGTTGCCGGGGCCCATAAGGGAAGCAAAGAATAGCAACACTGTAGCCTACCACGCATGTCGTAAGAGGCGACTAAGGAGGCTATGGTTCCGTCGCCCTGCTACTGAGTGAGTGCGTGGCGCGACACTGTGAGCTGTGAGTTTCGTGTGAAATGCTTTTGAATCTGCCCGAGGTTTTTTGGAACGTGACTGCATGTTCGGAGCGATGGCAGCTGGCTATGTCCCAGAGTTGACCGGTTTTTGCCTTATGCAGAAATGCGTGGCTGCTGGGCTTCTGGTTGACTGCCACTGCCATCGACGATGAACTGTATTTTCGTGGACTGTGTGGGTGAACATCTAGGAAACATCCAGATGGGAAAATGACTGCCGATTCCATCAGAGATAAACTGGATGTTTCGTGGGGGACTATTGTGTTGACATTCTGGCGGCGGCATTATGCACAGTGTATCTGTGCGGGCTGTTGTTTGTCGAGACTCCTGTCTTTTCCACTTTTCACATTGGGCAGTGGGGAGCGTTTTATGTGATATTCACTGGCACAGGAACGGAGCATAATGGGGACGACCCGTTGCTGTGAAGTTGGAACCGTGACTAACTAACTAGATCATAGACCTCAACCAACTCACCCAGTGGCCCTACCCATTGCTATCTCTTGCAGCTCTCTCCGTGGATTCCCCATATTATCCATCTGTCTCTAATTTTCTTTTCCGTGTTTTCCTATTTCTCTATTTCTTTTGCCCTGTCGGTTTAAAACAATAAATAAATAAATAAAAGGGATGTTCTCATGAAATAATTATACACCAGTCCATGTGAGGACTAAATGAGTTCAACATCAGGCCTTTATGAGGACTATACCAGTCCTTGTGAGTACTATACCAGTCCTTTTGAGAACTATACCAGTCCTTGTGAGTACTATACCAGTCCTTGTGAGTACTATACCAGTCCTTGTGAGGAATAAACGAGTTTAACATCATTCCTTGTAAGAACTATACCACACCTTATGAGGACTAAATGAGTACAAAATCAGTCCTTGTGAGAACTATACCAGTCCTTATGAGGACTAAATGAGTACAAAATCATTCCTTTTGAGGCCTAAAAGAATTCAAAACCAGTCCTTTTAGAGTAAGCAACGAAGAACTTGGAGGCTACTGAATCTGACAGGTCCTCCTGAGGACCAGTCCTCATCAAGACCAGTACAGCGCAATAATGAAAATGCCCATCAGCGAGAGCTGATTAAGACACAACTGAACCCGAAGAGAGAAAACATAACCAGCCCTGTTTATGACTAACTCGAAACGGAACAAAGGGAAGAATATCACAACTCACAAAAAAAAACACACACACACACACTCACACACACCCACGGAAATCTATTATAATCGACGCTGCAGAAGCAGGTTGAACGGGGCCGAATTGTTTTAAATGTGGTAAATATTGGATTGGATACAATTATCGGGTTTTCTTTGTGATGTCCAGTTCAGCGATAGACTCTCATCTTTACCTCTTGATTGGCTGGAATCTGTCGAGTTCTCCCCCTAAGCTCCGTATTAGTGCTAGAAATTTTTTTAGAAGAGATCAGATCAGAAATTAAAATAAATCAGGTTAGATTTTATTAGAAGGCAGCAAGTCAAATGGTTTGGCCATGCAAGTAGGTTACCAACTAACATATACCACAACAAGCAATGATGTACAGACCAGATGGAAAGCAGAGGAAGAGGCCGACCAAGTAAACGATGGACGCAGGGAATAACAGAGTACATGGGAATATCGATACATGAAGCCCATAAGTGGGCACTCTCCCGCTGTTTATACTTCACCTCGACACCGCAAGGTACAAGAGGAACATGATGAGATGAAAGATAATGAGACATTTTAGTCATACTCTAGCATCATCCAGTGCC
This sequence comes from Cepaea nemoralis, assembly GCA_014155875.1. NCBI lineage: Eukaryota > Metazoa > Mollusca > Gastropoda > Stylommatophora > Helicidae > Cepaea > Cepaea nemoralis. The sequence goes on along the minus strand of JACEFZ010010798.1, from coordinate 46,329 downwards.
GGCTGGCGTGGGCGATCATGCCTCTCCACAAATTGCGATCTCCGACGTCATGGATCAGTTCGTGTGTTGACTCCCTTCCGTGCCATGACACAAGACTGGCAAGACTCTTCTCACGCTGTCTTCGTCTGTCTCTCTTTCCGAAATCTGTCCGGTTGTCACGGCATGTTCCACTTTTTGTCTCCTTGTAATATGACCACGTAACGATGACTGCCTCTTTCTCATGTCTGTAATAAGTTATCTTTACCTCTCAGCTTCCCTTAAAACGTCATGGCCTACTCTATATTTGTAGTTTATTAGTATTTTTCTTTAAACGTTCGCTAACCCACTCCGACTTGTGGGTTCGACTACGGCGAAGGTGGCTTTTGCTAGATGGGAAAAGATGTCAACTGCAACGAGAAAAAAAAAGAATGTTGAAGTGCTACATAGAATCTGTACTTTTGTATGGATGTGAAGCTTGGACAATGGGCAGACAGGCTGATCTAATGGTAGCGTATATGTGGTTTCTGACGTAAATGCAACGAATACCATGGACAGACAGAAAGAATAATGAACAAGTTCTACAAGAAACAAATGAAAACCGTAAACTTATCATAGAAAGTTTACCTAGACAGTCAAGAATTTTAAGGCATGTTATGTGAAGAAATAAACTAGAAAATTTTAGGAAAAGAACAAGAGAAAGACGAAGCAGTAGATACCTGGATGGCCTGGCCACATGACATAGTCCAGACAAGAACATCAGAGCTGAATCACGACTCGCGTAATCCTGTGAGACGGCGAAACATGACCGCCCACGCTTTCGGCATGACACAGTTCTTGCAGTTCTCTCGCATGACTGATGACGCTAATTGTTCTATGGTCGCTGGATTTCCTTGCACTGGTGAATACAACTGATTTTTAGCAAGTCTTTAGCAAGTGCCCATTATTGTGTGTTGTTATACAAATCTGTAATAGCCGTACTAAACCCCCCAGGAATCTGTAATGATTCTATTGTTATATTTTCTGGCCGTGCGTTGTTAATTCTTCTACTATTATACTTCGTGACTTTGAATCCCTGCTGATTCTATTTCATGGCCCCGAGTCACTAACTCTTCTATTGTGATATTTTCTGGATTAGGCATTTCAGGTCTGCCACTTTATTGCATTGATGGAATGCTCCTTTACAATTGCTGTCGAAATAGATGAACCTCCAACCTACCTGCCTGTGTGTGTGTGTGTGTGTGTGTGTGTGTGTGTGTGTGTCTATATATATATATATATATATATATATATATATATATATATATATATATATATATATATATATATAATATATATATATATGTGTGTGTGTGTGTGTGTGTGTGTGTGTGTTCTGTGTGTCTGTCTATCTAATATATGTACGTATGTATCGCTCTCTCTATCCGTCCATCCATCCACACACCAATCCATCCATCCATTCATCCACTAATCATCAATCCACAAACCCACACACGAATCCGCTCACCCACCCATCCAATCATCCTCCAATCCATGCACCAATCTATTCATCCTCCAACCCACCCACTCATTCTCCAACCTATCCACCAATCTACGTACCCACCAACCCACGAATCTGGCCAAACCCAGCCACCCATCCATCAACCAACCCACTCACCCACAAACCAACCCACTCAACCATCCATTTATCCTCCAACCAACCCACCCAGCCTCCAACCTACCCACTCACTACTAACCCATCCACTCATCCTAAAACCCACCCACCCATCCACGAACCCACCCACTCATTCTCCGACCCACCCACCCATCCACTCATCATCCAACCCACCCACTCACCCTCAACCCCACCCAACAAACATGATGCACTCACCTACTCACATACAGCCATATACTCAAATACAGACAAATCATACATACAGGGATTTTTTTTCACGTGGACTTCTAGTAATAAAATTTCCCCTGGTCTCTGAGTAGTGAGATCGGACGCCCGTGTGTATTGTTGCGCACGTAAAACATCCCTTGGCAGTTGGAAATCGAAAAAGAGTAGCCTAACGGCGCTGCCCGGGCAAAATTTCGAGTTAAAAATCTACCCAAAGTATTTCAGGATCCTCGACGGTGCTACGGAGTTCGTGCACTGAGCTGAGTTTCTCCAGACTCAGGTTTGAGTTAGGAGGAGAACGAAGCACTTATGGGTTACACTCGTGTGCCGTGATGTTGATCCATCGACTTAACTAACTAAATATACAAAAATACATGCATATACATAAATACACAACATGCAGACATACAAGCACGCAACTACCTACCCACATACATACTCACACACATGTATATACATAAATATATACAAACATACATTCACGCATCCACAAATAAATAGTCTGACATACATATATACACAAATACACTGCTACATGCAAGGGGGCTTCAAATGAAAACCTGAATGTGTGTGTTTGTGTGTGTGTGTGTGTGTGTGTGCGTGCGTGCGTGCGTGCGTGTGTGTGTGTGTGTGTGTGTGTGTGTGTGTGTGTGTTGTTGTGTGTGTGAATATTCTGAAAAAGTAAAGGACAAATGTATCATTTTTCGTGTAGTCACCACTGCGTTCAATGCAAGTCTCCAGCGCGATAAGTGCTTGGAATTCTGTAAAGAAAATTATCTTGGTCGCTTGTGTAACCACTCTGGGGTCACTACTCGGTGTGCCTGACCCGGTCGTGAACAGTCTGTCACAGAAGTCACGCCGTTTTGAAACTTCCTACTCCACTCATACACTTGCTGGACTGACAGGCATGCATCACCATACTGGACCTTCATTCGCCGATGAATTTCTATAGGTTTCACCCCCTTCACTGATAAATAAAAAGGATAACAGAACGCTCTTCCTCTTTAGTGCATGTCCAAAGTGGGGCAGGCATCTTTAAACTGTCCTTATCACATCACCGTGTTATCTGCACCGTTGATGTCAGCGTGCTTACACTCTTGACATCCTTAACAACCATATTCGACATGTTACAAGACAATGGCATGTTATTGTAATTTCTATCACACTTTTAAGGAGTTTATTTCTTCTTCTTCGCTTGTAATCATCCGGAGATTTTTTTTTCGGACGTGATTGCGTTGTGCCTGTTTACAGCAGAGCTGCGTTCTTGCGCCGTTAGGCCGACACATCCGACTTCTGCGGGCATTTGTTGACCGGGTTAACCTTCCGGGGGTTCTTAGGCCGTTAGACTCTCACTGTTGTTGTGTTATCTCCCATCCCAGCTGGCCCATATAGAAACAGCAAAGGCATCCTGGTCAGCCTCAAGGGAAGGCAGGGCAGAACCCATGGGCATTCCCGCCATCCAAGGAGGCTTCCATAATTGCAGAGGCCGACACACAGCCGCTCTGGTACTGGGCTCACCCAAGGAATCGTTACGTCCTGCACATGGCTGCTTAGCCTCACTTCCGTATATTGGCCTTCCGTTCACCATAGGCTTGTTCTTTCCAGAACCAGAAGAATGCAGTCTGCAGATGACATCCACACAGTGAGCTTTCGATTCGGACTTTCCACGTAATGGATTTGCTATCCAAGCAATATTCCATTTCATGCCTCTGGGAGCTTGTGTTAACCGACATGCCCTGTGGTATGAAGTGCTGGCAGTCTAAATACTTCTTCATGCACCTTTAGAATGTCAACCTGAATGTCAGTTAAAGTAAGCTGCAGTCGAACTTGAGCTTGTTGATATCTCCATAGAGCTTGTCCTCGAATGAACGCAGGTGTTGGGCCAAAATATCTTTCTCTGTTCTGCCTAATTATGGGCACTACCTGCAGCAATGTTTAGCTGTCATTTTACCAGTTCCACAATTACATTCATCGGTATCTCCTATCTTTAGTTTGTTGAACAAGTGGTATTTCAGCCTGTTATGTCCTGTGCGGAGTCTGAAGATTGCTACTTGTTCTCTTCGGTCGAGTTTGTAATATGCATCATCCTTCTGGTGGCCTGGATGCTCTGATTCCCATTTGGTTCTATAAGTGCTTTTTATCAACCTCTTTGCCTCATTATAGGTTATGTCTATGTCAGGCTGTGGTAGTCGTCCGCCCTCTTTTGCCAGTCTGTCAGCCTCTTCAGTTTCCAGGTATACTGCAATGTGATGGTATCCACTGTATTACAACTTTTTTGGATTTCTGGCATAGACCATGGAGTGCTGCTCTTAGGTCAGCTATTTCTGTGCTGTTATTGCTCTTCAGTATTGAGACAGCTGACTTTGCATCTGTAAGATAGCTATTTGCGTCTCTTTATTTTCCTCCATCAAGAGCATTTCTGCTGCAGTTTTTCAGAGCCTCTACCTCCGCTTTGAAGTTACTTGAAAACTTTCCAGTTGCCACTGAATGTGTTTTTTTCACTCCATTTTTTAAATTTAGGAGAATTCCTCCTCCTCCATTCTCTACTGAATTTTTGGCTGATCCATCTGTATATGCATGGGTCCAATTGCTGCTTGGGTAATGTTCTTTTATGTAGTTTAGGGTTATTTCTCTTCTTTCGGTTTCATGCTGAGTGTTCTTTTTCTCAATACCAGGAATGTTTTCTATCATCTCAGGCAGTTGCTGCTGTCTCCAAGCTGGGAACTTGTCTGCATTGTAAATGGGTTTGACTGTTGATATGTTAAGTATGGGATCTGCCCTAATCTTTCGTTTTGCAGTTTCTACAAAGTTGCTACGCTTCAGTCTTCCCTTTCCAAAACCACTAAACCTTTTATACATAGGGTGGTCTGTCAATCTTCTAAATTTTTCAGCTTGTTGCTGGGCTCTGCTATCTCTTCTATCCTGCATTGGTTGTAAACAAGTGATCTTTTCTAATTCATTAATAGGCGTTGTCTTCAGGCTTCCAGTTATGATTCGCATTCCTTGATTTTGGACTCTACTTATTTTGTTAAAGTTTGACTTAGCTGCTGTTGCCCAAGCTGCAATGCCATATTCCAGTACTGGCCTCACACGTCCAGTATATAACTTCTTGAGAACTTTCTCATCTGCTCCCCACGTTGTACCAGCAAGCTTTTTCATGATTGCCATTCTTTGCCTTGCTCTTGTTCGATTTTTCTCAACCTGTGTCTTCCATGTCAGGCGACGATCAAAGGTGACTCCTAGATAGTTTGGATTTTCTTCATGGCGCAATATTTTTCCATTCAATACCAGCTTAGGTTGCTGAGTTTTAGTTGAGAGGGAGAACACTGTGCATCGTTGTTTTCTCCTCACTTATCTTCACTAGCCATGATTTTGACCAGTCCTCTAGCGCTAATAGGGCTTGCTGTATTCTGCTGTTAGCTGTACTAATATATTCTTCAGATGTCCATATGGCTAGGTCATCTGCAAAGGATGATGTGTGTACTCTGGCTGGAAAATTTTCCGTGATGTCGTTTATATATGCTAGGAATAATGTTGGTGAAAGAACTCCTCCTTGGGGGACACCTTGCTCCAACAGCATCATTTTGCTGGTTTGTCCTTGTACTTTTGTCCTGGCAGTTCTGTTCTCAAGGTAGTGGCTGATCCATTTGTACATTTTCCCACAAACATGCATTTTTTGCAGTTTTACTTTCAGTCCTTCCTTCCATACTTTATCAAATGCTTTTTCTAAATCTATCCAGACCGCTAGTGTGTGCTTTTTCTCTTGGAAGGCATCCTCTATTTCCTGAGCTATATAGGTTATTTGATCTTCAGTGGATCTGTACTTTCTGAATCCTGCTTGGTGATGGTGTTAAGAGTTGGTTTTCTTCCAGATGCCATGTTAGCCTGCCATTGATAATGCGTTCCATTAATTTTCCTACACAGCTAAGAAGACTGATAGGTCGATAGCCATTTGGTTCTTCCAGGTCTTTTCCTTTCTTTGGGACTGGTATTAGTATAGCTTCCTTCCATGCCTGTGGGACTATTCCCCTCTTCCAGCTGTAATTTAGGACTGCTAGTAGTTTCTTTTTGCCTTAGTGCCTAGTCCTATTAGCATTTCATTTGTGATTCCATCCTTTCCTGGTGATGTCTTCTTTTTAGGGTATTCATTGCCTGTTCCATTTCTTCCATTGTTAGATTTGCCATCATATATTCTGCTGCTGTCTCTGTATATCTATGATGTATCTGTTTATCTTTGATTGCTTTCTTCTGTTCGGCTGTAATATCAATGTGGTTTGCACTGGCATAGTGTTCCATTAGTGCATTTGCAGCCTTTTTTTCCTGTAAGCAAGGCATTTCCTTGTTTAATTGTTATTTGTTTGTTTCTAGGTCCTTCATTGTTCATGGCTTTCACTAGTTTCCATAGTTTGTTTCCATCCCTGTCAAAATTCAGGTTTTCTGTTTTTTTCCTCCAACAATCTCTTGTTGTTTGATTTACTGTTCTTTTATATTTTGCTGAGATGGCTTTGAGAGAGATGTTCGCTTCAGTTGTTTGTTCTCTCTCTGCTGTCTTCCTAGCATCTTCAACTTTGTCCTCCAAAATTTGTAGTTCCTCAGTCCAGTATGGTTTGTAATTTTTCCTCGCTCCTCTTGGAATAGACTCAGTGGCCGCCTGTATTATTGCTCTGTTTAGACTTTCCACCATTTGCTTCATGTTGCCATATCGTGTATTTATGTTTTCACAATATTTGTCTGTTAGTATGGCAAATCTGTCCCAATCTGCTCGTTTGTAATTCCAGCGGGGCAAAGGCTTTTGCTCCTGTGGAACATACTCCATATTTATTACAAGCTTGATTGGTCTGTGGTCACTACCTGCTAATTGGTCAAGCACATGGCGATCGATTTTATGGAGGATGTCTCCTGTGCAGAAAGCTAAGTCTGGAGTAGAAGTGGTAATCCATCTTCTGGAGTAGAAGCTCGGTGTGTCATCCGCTTTGTTGAGTAGATGGAGATTTGAGTCTATTTCCCAGTCCTCCACTTCATCTCCTCTTTTGTCAGTATCTGGGTATCCCCATCTTTCTGAACGGCTATTAAAGTCTCCGACAACAATGCAATTTGTGTCAGTTATTTTCATGTTTGAGAGTGTAAGATCCTTATCTGCCGGGCTATACAGATTGTAAATTCTTATTTTCACGTCCTTTATCATTACATCAACACCTATAATTTCCGTTTGGTTGTCAGAGATCACAGATACTTCGCTGCAAGGTATTGTATTTCGTGTAAGTATTACAACTCCTCCTTTGTGTCCTTCGCGGTCGAAACGTGTGGCCTGATATCCCTCGACTGAAAATGTGCGATTGGCGTTGAGGTGTGTCTCTTGAATGCATGCCACATCTATTCTATCTTTATGAAGACGCTGTGTTAGGGAGGCTTTCTTGTTATAAACTCCTTCTGCATTCCATTGTAGTATGTTGAGTGTCCGGGGTGTTTGGTCAATAGCTCTTAACCTACTCCTCTGTGCCTTGACTCCACAGCACAGGGGAAGGTGACCACCAGTAGTCATGGGTGGACCCCCTCGAGGCAGGGGGCCCGGCACTATCACCGCCTGATGGGACTTCACGGGATTAGCACCATAACGATTAATTTTCATCTGTGGCATCATGAAATGATAAAGTTACGTTGCACTTCTTTGTCAAGCCTGTGGCTCAGTACATCCGATTTCGACAAGCATTTGTTCGGGATGCTTTCCCTAGCCTTTGACTGTCCCCAGTCTACCTACAAGGCAGCAGGTTTGTGCGTCACTTCGTCTGGTCCCTCTCCTTGACCTGTCCGACATGGGTGACCCTACCAGTAGCTGTGCTACCGTCGGCATAGCTCTTGGGGTCATTGGAACGCGCAAGCCCCTCTACCTCGTCAAGGTGGACGCACGGCAGAGGGGAGGAGTTTATTTGAAGCCCCCTCGTACATATAAACATACTTGCAGACATCGTCATCATATTGTAGGTCCTCTGCAGAAGTCGCTCTCATTCAGGACACCCTGAAATCCTCTCGATCGCCTGCGAGTTCTCCCGCCTCATACCCGAGGTGTCTACAATATTCTATGCCCATCGTCAATCTGGTCCCACACTTGCCTTTACTTTCGGTAACCGACTTCGTCAAAGCCATTTCCTTGCCACTTTCCACGTTTAATATGTGTGAAATATGTCAATCATTTGGATTCTGCAAAAACAGCAACACCAGAGAAGCATTAATCTGTTTGAGGATGTTAATTGAAAAATATATAGAAGTTCAGAAAAATTATATGTTGTTTTATAGACTACAAGAAAGCTTTTGATAGAGTACAACATGAACTAACTAATTTAAATGCATTAAGAAGTAGGGGTAGACGGAAAGACATCAGACTTATTAGTAGACTTGTACTGGGAACAAGTGGGTCAATTAGATACGGAAATAATTATTTGTCGCCCAATAGAGATAAAAAGAGGAGTACGGCAGGGATGTGTGTTGTCCCCAAGCCTCTTCAACTATACACAGAAAGAATTTTTAAACAAGTCGAACTGCCTGGACTTAACATCAATGGAAGAATCATAAACAATCTTAGGTATGCTGACGATACAGTGTTACTAGCAGAAAGCGAGCAAGAGTTACAAAACCTAGTGGAACAAGTAAACAGGCATAGTGCAGAATGTGGCTTAGATATTAACATCCAAAAAACGAAAAACTATGATAATTAGCAGTGGAAAGGAAAGGTCATCAATGAACATCACAGTAAACGGGGAGATACTAGAACAAGTAACAAGTTTCTCCTATCTTGGACATGTAATAACAGATGATGGCAGAAGTGAAACAGAAATCAAAAAGAGAATAGGAATGGCCAAAAATGCTTTCAACAGCATGAAATCAGTATTAACATCTAGAGAGATTAACAATGCATTAAAAATGAGAATTGTCAAATGTTATGTATATTCAACACTAACTATATGGCGCGGAAATGGCAAACTACTGAGCTTAATCTTGCCAAGAAATCAACAATCAGCTGAAAGATGCTGATGTTGACAGCGATGTCCTGTAAAGGATATGCGAACAAAAAATATGGCGCGGAAGCCTGGGCAATGAACAAGCTTTTATTTTTTTTGCATATCTTATTTACAGGACGTCGCTGTCAACACCAGCATTTTACTGTTGTTGTTGAGTCTTGGCAAGTTTACGTTCAGTAGTTTGCCATTGCTTTATGAACGACCGGCTCCCATACCAATACGTTAAAACCCAGCACGACGCGGTCTGCTGCAAAAGAAAGTCGAATAGAGGCCCTGAGACGTTGATGTAGAAGAATATGTCGTATTTCATGGAAACAAAAACAATCAAATACAGAGGTTCTAGAAAAACTGGGAATGAAAAGAGAGTTGATGAAAGAAATAAAAAAGAGGCAAGTGAAATATTTCGGCCACGTTAAAAGACATAACACTCTTATAAAAACCATACTGGAGGGCAAGGTTGAGGCAAGCGAGCAAGAGTAGACAAAACACGATACAAGTGAGAAGATAACATCAAGAGATGGACGAACATCAAGCCTGACAGAATGTACAATCAGGCGAGAGACAGACAGTGGTGGAGATCCATTGCAGCCAACCTTCATTGTATGAGACGGTACCCGATTGATTGATTGATTGATTGAAGGCAGACGTGGTCGGGGACCTTTGGTATCGTGTGTACATTGCAGAAGAACAGATAGATCATCACGACCTGGAGAGAATGGTGCTGCAGGGGAGTGACCAGAGGATCCAGCCAACACTCAGGACTCCGTGGAAAGACCAGGCGGACATAAAATCAGACTGCTAAGGTTGTTGCATATACTTTGCAGGACGTAGCAATCAACCCCAACATTTTTAGGCTGTTCGTGATTCCTGGGCAAATTTACGTTTCAGTAGTTTGCCATTGATTTGTGAACGACCGGCACCTATATACCATTTCCAACACAGTCGTGTTTCGAACCCGGGTATACGGGATTATGAACTGTCATTAACACTTCGCCACGGAGCCGGTCAGACTGCTACTGGTACTATTAATATTGGGACTCTTCACTGGCTGTTACAGATGAGGACTGAGCACGTAGGAGCTTGCTGCGATGCCGGTTTTTGACTCAAATTAACTCTGCCGATTACAATGATAAAAAGAGAGCGTTAAAATGCTGCATAGTACCTGTACGGTTTTACGACTGTGAAACGTGGACAATATAATTACACATGGTGAGAAAAAAAAATAATGGAAGTAGAAATGTGGTTTCTGGAGAAAGTGCAAAATGGTACCATGCACGGACAGAAAAGAAAAAAAAACGAATGAAACAGCACAAGAAACAAATGGAAAACCATGAATTGATTAAAGAATTTAGACGTTGAAAGTCCAGATATTTTGGTCACATTATGTGCAGAAATAAACTGGAAAACTTAACTATATTAATTCCATCCATCCATCACGTGCCATTCCGATACGCGTGGGCGGTCATGATTCGCCATTTCACTCGATCACCAGAGTTGTGGATCAGCTCAGTGTCTTGTCTCGACCATGCCACGTGGCCAAGCCATCCAGGTATTTACTTCTCTAACTTCCCCTGTTCTCTTCCCTTCAATCTTGCCAGTTGTCACCAAGTTCTACAATTATTTCTTCTCATAATATGCCCAAAAATTTTGACTGTCTACGTCTAATTTCTCTAATCAGTTTACGATTTTCATTTGTTTCTTGTAGGACTCGGTCATTGTTTTTCTGTATTTCCATGGTATTCTTTGCATTCTCCTCAGAAACCACATTTCCACAGACACAAGTATAACAATAACTCTGGCTGGCCTGTAACAAGCAAACACTTACGTCCCTTGCCATGATCTCTGGTTTCACTTCCGGGTCACGTCTATAGATAATACAAGCCGCCGTCTAACGGCTACCGTACTCGCATTTCTTCGTTTCGTGGATTCATTCTTCGTTTACTGCACAAAATGTAGCTTTCCCTGCTGGATTTACACCCAGGATGTAAGTATGCAGACTCCAGAGGTGCTTCTTTTGTGTGTACAATAGTTTAAATGCCGGTAGTATGCAACTGTTAGTTGTGAGAAAAATAAACAACTGTTGAATATTGGTTCTCACTCACACGCAGTTTTTCTTCTGAATCGGATCTTAGCGATTGCATTTGTATTATTTTTAGGGGGAAGGGAATTGGGATCGGTTTTGTTGTTAAAAACTGCCGCATGCTTTTAATGCTGTCCTTTGTTAGTGATAATAATAATATTATCAATTAATATCTGTAGCCGGCCGTTTCAGATTGTTGTATATTAACTTCTTTCTTTTTTTTACACTTGTCCTCTCGACTCAGCATCTCGATGTATTAATTTTTTTTTAGTATGATTGAATACTGGTCTTTCTTTCCTAGTAAAAAGTAATAATATTTATATAGTATCTACTATCTATTATGTTATCTATAATTAGCTGGTTGCATGCTTCGCAGGACGTTGCTATCAACTCCAGCATATTTTGACCGTTAGTAAACTAAAGTAATAATGTTTTTACTAGGCAATCATGTTTGTTAAGTAGTTTGCCATTTCCTAATAGTAATACTAATATTAATATTATTTTATACTATTCATTTAAAATAATGTATTTAAAATTATAATTTTGATGCCAGTTAATTAGATTTATAGAATAGAAATAGAGTTGTTGAAGCTGTTGCAAGTGTAAGCTTCCATACTCTCAACTATGGAATGGCAAGTGTAGATTTGAAAAGTGAAGATGTAGATTAGAAAAGTGTAGATGTAGGTTAGAAAAGTGTAGATATAGATTAGAAAAGTGTAGATGTAGATTAGAAAAGTGTAGATGATTAGATGTAGATTAGAAATGTGAAGATGTAGATTAGAAAAGGTACATTAGAAAAGTGTACATTAGAAGAGGCTTTGTCTCCTTGTAGCCTGGGTTTTACTGTTGTTTAAATCTGTATGGTTTACATTTTTCTTTCTTCTATTGTTTAGTTTCCACTTTTATCCATGCTTTATGTGTTTATTAATTTTTTCCAAGGACTTATTAAAGGAAAGTGTAGATGTAGATTAGGAAAAGAAAAGACAACCTACAGGACTATTTGAAAAGGTTGTGATAGATATGTTTCAGTGTTATATTTATTAGGATGCTTAGTTGGAAAGTGGGGGAGAGGGGGGTTAAGGTTGTTTAACTATGAGAGTTGATTGGGGAGGGAAATAAGTGGGAAACCCATAGGGGCACGAGGTTGTCGAGAGCTACGAGTGACTCAGCTGCTGAGCGAGGGGGTGGCAAAGCTCAGGCAATCTCACTCAAACAGGATGTTGACGAGAGCATTTCGGCTCAGAGAACTTTAAGGATGAATCTGGTATGGCCTTTGTGTTAGATTAGTTGAGTTTGTGTGTAAGAAAATCATCACTTATCATTGTACATTATTTCTTGAAAGGAAGTCACATGTATTCTCGACAAGAGTCTGTCTTCTAGAGGAGACTGGAATGTGTGTGTAACATAAATGTCATAGAAGAAATCAGACATACAATGTAAGTTAGATCAATGCTGCTGTCATGTCTGTTTCATATGGAAGAACCTGTGTTGTCATTTGTTACACAGAGGATCAGATGTAAACAGAGAATTATTACTAGATCAGGAAATCCACATCAGGATTGGTAAGGCAGCAACAACAATGAACAGGTTAAAAAAAGAGTCTGGAAGAACAAGAAGCTTACTGCCAAAACAAAAGTCCTTGTCCATCAAGCCTGTGTCCTTAGTATTCTTCTGTGTATGGCAGTGAAGCCTGAGCATCTTACTCACACATTAAGAGAGAAATGTTTAAATAGCTTTCATTTGCGGTGTCTGTGAAGAATACTTGGTATATTCTTCTTCTTCTTCTTCTTCTTCTTCTTTTCTTCTTCTTCTTCTTCTTCTTCTTCTGCGTTCGTCCGGATATTTTTTTTTGGGGACATGATTGCTTTGTGCCTGTTCACAGCAGAGCTGCGTTCTTGCGCCATTTGGCAGTCACATCCAACTTCAGTGGGCATTTGTTGACCGGGTTAACCTTCCCGGGTGAATACTTGGTACTAAGTGGCAAGACAAAAATCACAGATACTGAGGCATTGGAAAGATCCGGTTGGTGTGGTGTGTTCCCTGCTCAGTCTTCTTAGACTTAGATGGATATGACACATTAGGAGGATGGATATGGTAGAATACGAAAGGAACATCTTATTTGGTGAATTACAGATGGGTAGGAGATCTTGGGGTCGGCCTCTACTACGATACAAAGATATGTTTAAACAGGACATGATTGATACAGGCATTGATATTGCACCTTGGGAGCAAGTCACAGCCGAACGTGCTGCATGGAGGGCAAAGATCAGAAATGAAATAAAGACAAAGGAGAAATGATTGCAGTTAGGTCATACACTGAGCGCGTGAGGCGTAAGATTGTGCATGATGGTGGAAATGACCATATGTTCACATACATCCATTGTGGATGAACATTACAGCGCGAATTGGTCTAATCAGTCACATTCGCTACTACCATGGTTGTAGTTATTATGCCTTTTTTGAAGCACAATGTAACAAACTATTGTCTGTTAAGACGGCAAGTTGCCAATGTTACAATAAGCTGTGGTTTGCAAGGACAAAGTGGATTTGGATATCACACTGAAAAATGAGGTCCAAAACGAGGATGATGAAATATGTAAATGTCAAAGGAAATTCCCTCCTCAATATAATTATCAATGCTCAGCACACCATTACTATTTCTGCGGTGTTAATCTCTAGAGAGATCAACTTTCCAACTAAGCATCCCGATAAAACTGAAACTTATATCACATTTTCAGATTGTCCTTTTTATTTTTATTTTTTTTCGTTTCCAAATCTACGTGTACATTTTCCTAATCTACGTTTACACTTTTCTAGAAGGCCTTGAAAAAAAAAAATAGAATGAAAGCATAGATAGTGGTGGAAATTTAAAAATAGAAGAAATGAAAAATAAAAAAGTACAGATATAAATAACATTGTTTTCTTAACACATGTTTGCACTAAAGGAATCAGCTGGCTCCTGAATTATGTTAATGTTTTTCTACAGCTGGGCATGGCACATGCGTGATGAATGAATTGTAATACTCTAGTGTGGGAAGTGATAAGTAATGGAAATGGTTACCTCACAACATTATGACTTAGTATATTTACATTTACCACATTTATGACATCATTTGGTATGTGAACATTTGTATATGTTTGGTTTATTACAGCTCACAAGATCCAAGCAACAAGTATTGAAGGCTGGAATGTTCTATTTATTAGCATCAGAGCTATGAAGTTTATTGTCAACATGGTGTGTCAGGGCAGTGCCACTTGCTTCCATTGGTGAACTGAGGGGCCTTCAATGGCTTTATTTGTATAAGGAATCTGCGTGTCTGAGTGCCTGGGAGGCCTGATTGGCCATGTTTCGGAATGTTTTCAGTGGATGTGTGTCCGATCAAAGTTCTCAGCAGCCAAGCGCTCCGCTCACAGAAGTAAGTTCTGGGTTTGGTGGTCGTGGATCTGATCATCTTCTTCATCATCATCATTGTCATCAAACACCATTATTGGCTTCTATAGAAGTAAGTAAGGGTCGTTTTAATGGGCATGGTCAGCGCCTTCTTCATTATTGGCTTCTATAAAATTGTTTGGGTCGTTTTAATTTATTATTATTCATTTGTTTTTGAAGCAAAGTGCAACAAACTATCGTCAGTCAAGACGGCAGGTGCCAGTATGTCTCATGAACAAATAGAGAGCCGTTAATGGGGCACCTGAATAAGTATAGAAGTTGAGTCAGTTACTGGAGATCTTTACCGAAGCAGTCGATGACGAATTAGAAGAAAGAAAATGACCAGGACATTGCCAGCATAAATGAGCTTGGCCAAATCGTGCAGAAAAGAATCTTCAGACTCAGAACAGGTCATCATAGACTCAGAGCTCAGAGACTGGGCCTCACTGCAAACTGCAGAATATGTCCTACAGGACCAGGCGAAGAGGACAATGATGCACACAAAAACCCTGCCATTCCTGTTTTCAGAGAGCCACTCTAGGACAGTGGCTATCTTCTTCTTCTTTTGTTCGCTTGAAATTTGTCTATAACTTTAATGTTGTCTCTTGTATGAACTTCACTGTCTTTGTTAGCTCACTCAGTGGTCCATAGAGTTTATCTTCCACTGTCGTCTCTCTAGGCCAGATGGTTTGCCTAGATATGTTGTATTTTGGGCAGTCTTGGAGTATGTGCTCTGCTGCCTGTGACACCAGACCACATGTGTACATGGCTGATTCGCCAATCTTGAATTTTGTATACATGTGGTTGTGTAATCTATTGCGTCCTGTTCTGCGGCACAGAATAATAACTTGTTCTGGTCTGTGCATAACGTGGTAGTCGTCTTGAGCAGGTTTTAGTGGCTTTCTGACTGATTTGATCATTCTTTTCTTTTCGTGGTATATAACAGGCACATCTGGCTGTTCTTCTTTTGCTCCTTATTTAGCTAATCTGTCAGCTCTCTCTTTTCTGGTTACTCAAATACTGATTTTGCATCTGTCAATGACACCACAAGCTGTGTACCATGGCTGGTATTTAGTAATTTCTCTGTTGCTATCTTGATTGCCTGGATTTCTGCATCATAGTTATGACAGTATTTTCCTGTTGGTACTCTGGCCATCTCCCGATGGTAAAGGGTTCACATTCACACCAAAGGGGGAGAGTGAGTTCCCTTGAAGCAAGATGGCGGGACATTTTTTCGTCCCGTAAAATGGAACGTGTTTCTTCCGAAATGTGTATGGATTAAGTGTTTTTTTCGTGGTGAAATGGAGTTCGGACCGTGCAACGGAGTTCGTGCACGCGCGTCCGGTCTTCTTTCGGCGTATCATCGGCGCCCGGTGGCGATAGTTAAGCCTAACATGACGACCAGACGACCAGCTAGGACACAACGTGGTAAGAGGGCGGGCGCGCGCAGAAGGCGCTTAAAATGTGACAGATTGGGTATCGGAAATGTTCGAGTACTGTACTGGAACTGTGCATCATTTAGTCAACGCCGACCCATTCTTGAAAAACTACTCTACGGAAACGATATTGTAGTCTTGCAAGAAACACAGCTCACCGACGGAACAGTCAATGTTGCGGGATTTCAGGGTTTCTTTAACAGGCGGCACCTCGGACAGGCCATTCTGGTCCGCGACAACATACTAGTGTCTGAGATCGATATGTCCGCCTGGAACAGCGATGCCCTGCAAGTGCAGGCATTAAGAATAATGACACCAGTGCAGCTTGTAATCGTTAACGTCTATGCGCGAAATGGGAAGGTCGACGTGCGACAATGGCAGAGTTTGTTCGATATGGATGAAAGGCATATCATCTACTGCGGGGACTTCAATGCCAGAGGCAGTCAATGGGGGAATTGCATCACCAATAGACAGGGAGAAGATTTGGAGGACGCCCTGGCATCTGCTGCCCTAATCTGTCTGAATGATGGGAAGGTCACTAGAATGGCCACTCGACCAGGCGACTCTGACAGCATCATTGACTTGGCTCTGGTGTCGCCCACCATCGCACCAAGGTGCCGGTGGGGCACACTGGGATACCACGATAGTGACCACTACCCTTGTGTCATCCTGATCAAGAAAGACGGGGCCATGAGTCAAAGAAACAAGACCAATGCCTTCCCGTACGACACCACTGGTCAAGACGCCATAAGCAAGATCAGAAGAAGGAAACTAACTTCCTCCCGTAGGAGACAAGAAAGATGGCTGCAGCCACCATGGTGGAATGGAGAGGTCGAGAAGGTGTGGCTGGGAAAGAGGCAGGCTGTCAAAGACTGGCAAAAGGCCAGAAAGGCTAACATGCCACAGGTTGAGTTGGCGAACCTGAAGACTGAGGTCGTTAGGACGACGACTTTATTCAAATCCTGCGCCAAACAGGCCAAGGCCGACAAATGGGACGAGTTCTGCAGGAAGGTGTGCTCCGAGCAATCTCTTACGACATTCTGGCGCCTCCACAAGAGCATGAACGGTGCTGCACAACGTAGGGGTATTCCAGACTTTCAAGGCACAGACCTCGCATGGAAAAAGTCGGATGCGGATAAAGGTAAGGCCCTTCTTGCACGCTACATAGAACAGACTGACCAGAAAGACGAGCCCGCCAGACAGAGGACCACAACAACACTCTCTCAGTTGTGCGAGGGGGTCGGGACAGACGAAGAATGGACAATCACAGTTGAGATATTGCGTGCGATGCTCAAGAAATCACCTAACACCGCCCCAGGCCCAGACGGCATCCGATATGGTGACCTAATGGTGATATCAGATGATGACATGGAAGAACTGGCCAGAGAATTCAACACCAGTATCCAGAGGGGTCAGGTCAAAGAAGAATGGCTACACAGCTACTTGCTGCCGCTGCCAAAACCGAACAAAGACCACTCCAAGATAAGCGGCTACAGAATCATTACGATGCAGAATACTGTTGGCAAGCTACTGGAGAAAATTGTAGCACACAGACTTGCTTGGGACTTGGAACAGCTCGGCTGCTTCCCGCCCACACTTGGAGGATACAGACGCAACAAAGAGTCATGGCTGAATGCGGCGGTCTTTGCTCAAGATGTTTACGAAGGATTTCAGGTCAGAGAAGAGACATGTGCGGCCGCCATAGACTTAGAGGACGCATATAACAGAGTATCTTTCGAGCACTTGATGCAAACCCTCCTCAGACTGAAAGTGCACCCTCACCTTGTACGATGGATAGCTGCAGTTCTACTCCAAAGGAAGGTGGTGCTAAGATGCGGGAGTTGGTCTTCTGAGCCGATAACGATATGTCCAGGATTGCCGCAGGGTTCACCACTGTCACCAGTACTATTCAACGTGTATACGGTGCCGATCACTGAACAACAGTTGGATGGGAGGGGTAGGACTCTATCATTCGTTGACGACATCCTCGTGTATCGACAGGGTCGAGATAGACAGGCGGTTGCCAACTATATGCAGGGCGAACTAGATCGAATTTCCTCATGGTGTGCTGATGCCGATGCCCTTGTCAACCCTGCAAAGGCAACGGTTACATGGTTCTCACTAAACAACCATATTGTGAAAACAGACCTGCCGGCAGTAAGAATGGATGGGAGCATTCTGAGTAGAACCCAGTCAATGACATATCTTGGCGTGAGGCTTGATCGTAGCCTGTCCTTCAGAGATCATGTCGATTATGTCATAACGAAGGCTCGAAAAGGTTTGGCAGCAATGAGAGTCATGGCGACTGCCAATATCGAGCAAAGACTGCTATTACTTCTGTTCCAAGGACTTGTGCTTTCACGCATCGAGTATGCCCTGGCCATCCTCACTGTCAGCCCTACACAGATTGGAAGACTTGAAAAGGTACAAAACGAAGCCATGCGCATCATTTTGGGCTGCACGAGAGACACCAGCTGTGTAGCAATGAGATACCTCCTTGACTTCCCGACAATGGAACACAGGATCAAGATCTGGAGAGCTCGTGCATACTTAAAAATAAGTGCAGATGAGCAGCACCCTCTGCATGACGCTGTATTCAGAGAAAAGGGTGACAGGCTAAAGAGGGGCAAATCATGGATGGGTCGGGCGGAAGATGTCGTCGGACAGGTCTGCAGTCTTACCAGTATCAACCCCGGCAAGGAATGGGTGCCGGTGCCTCCAGCTTTTAAGTGTACCTTCTCCTGCATTATCACACTCGACAGACGGTGCAGAGAGCAGAACCCTGCCGCTGTCAATGCAGAGGTTAACGCGCTCATCTATGATCACTCAGATAGCCCCGAAGTGCTCATCTATACAGATGGATCTGTTGTAAAGCAGCAGAGAAGTGCGTGGGCATTTACAGCCCGTTCAGCGGGCCGAACCGTTCAAGAATCCAGTGGTGCCCACTCTATGACCACGAGCAGCATGACGATGGAGGTGATGGCAGTTACACAGGCTTTCATATGGCTGGAATCACAGCATTATACCAACGTGTGTGTACTAAGTGATTCAATGAGCATGATTCAGAAGGTCGAAGCTGGATCTGTACGTAGACAGTGGACTGAGTCGCTGCGGAAGTCTGTTGTCCGCAAAGTCACCTTCATCTTCGTCCCGGGACATGCGGGAGTCGAGGGAAATGAACGAGCTGATAAATTGGCTGGCTCTGCACCCCCTGTAGATGGCCAGCCCATGGATCGTGCCGATGTTATTAATGCCCTTAAAGATATGGCGAGAACAGAGGATTTTGACGCCAGTGATTCCACATCGCTTTCCAGGATGAAAGACCTGGGAGTAAGAATCGGCACAGCCAGACGCGAGAGGTACATCGGGAAAACAAAGCGCCTCGTCAACCAACACAGAACTGGCACTATTAGCCACCGGACGCTGATGCATAAGCTGGGGGGAGGATCTGAGCACCTATGGACATGTCCGGAGTGCAACGAAGATACCCCAACTGATAACTAACTAACTAACTATTCACACTAAAAGCAGATTTTTAAAAATGGATCTGGGCTCCCTGATCAATCCAGCTAAAAGTGGATTCCAGAAAATGTTTTGGGAAGTGACGCATCATCATCAAGTGCCTTGTCAGCTGGCGTAGGCGTTCATGTATCTCCATCTTTGGTGTTCTGGATCAACTCTGCTGCTGATATTCCTCCATGCCACTGTCTCAATCCACCCAGCATCATTTCTCTTGGTTGGCCTCCGCCTCTCTTCCCCTCAGTCTTTCCGGTCATCATCTATGTTCTCTAATGCCTCTCTTCTCATCACATGACCAAAGAAAGCTGTTTGTCTCTTTCTTATTGTTGTTTATAATGTTCTAGTTTCATTAGCCTCTTTCAGGCAATCGTCGTTAGTTACTCTGGCTGTCCAAGGAATTCGCAACATTCATCTTTAGGAACCACATCTCTGCAAAGCAACTAGCATGATATTGACTGTGTCAATCTCCATATGTATTTTGAGGTTCCAGTAACTGCCTCAATCATTATACACATCTAGGGGTTGAAGTAGCTACCTCAGTCGTTATACATATCCTGGGGTTACAGTAACTGCCTCAATCATTATACATATCCAGAGATTGAAGTAACTGCCTCAATCGTTATACAAATCTAGGGTTGAAGTAACTGCCTCAATCGTTATACATATCCTGGGGTTACAGTAACTGCCTCAATCATTATACATATCTAGGGGTTGTAGTAACTGCCTCAATCATTATACATATCCTGGGGTTACAGTAACTGCCTCAATCATTATATATATCTAGGGGTTGTAGTAACTGCCTCAATCATTATACATATCCTGGGGTTACAGTAACTGCCTCAATCATTATATATATCTAGGGGTTACAGTAACTGCCTCGATCATTATACATATCTAGGGGTTGTAGTAACTGCCTCAATCATTATACATATCTAGGGGCTCCAGTAACTGCCTTAATCGGTACAATTGTTATACATGTCAAGATGCTCCAGTAACTGCCTCAATCGTTATACATATCTAGGGGCTCCAATAACTGCCTCAATCATTATACATGTTTAGGGCTTGCAGTAACTGTGGATTACCAGTGTCGCTTGCCATCAGGTGAACCCACTCCCACTTCAGAGGTACTTGTAATTTACATCCCCAAGTCGGCAGGTCCGAATAGCCGAATGGATAAGAATGGGACAGCTGGATTTAAATGTTGACTTGGGGACGTTAATTACAAGTAACTCTGAAGTTGGAGTAGGTTCGTCTGAACCCACTGAGCGAGCGCAAAAAAAAAAAAAAATCCCCAAGTCAAGGATGAGAAGTCAACATTTTAGTCCCAACTGACTGGGAGGGTTGTACCCACTACCTCGGCTTCAACACATCAGAAGTTTAAGAGCGAAAGCTTTTATCCATTCGGCCACGCAGACCTACATATTTTTGTGATATTACTATTGTTTTCATGATATTATTACATGATTGTTTTGCCCTTTTGTAGATTGAAGTTTGGTGCATCACTATCATCATCGTTGAAACATGGCTACCTACCAGGTCCACTTGTGGTAAGTGAAACTTGTAGCAATCTTCCACTTCTTTTTTTAAAAAAAGTCTTAAAAGTCGAGAGGATCATTACACCGGGTTTGATCCCACATGGCTTAGTCTCTTTCCGCAGAGTGGCTTATCGAAAGTCTCACACACAGCACTAACTCCGCAGCTCCAGCGATGACCCCCAGGAGTCAAAGAAAAATGCGCTCATGAACCGAAAGACGTAGACTGGAATTGAACCCACACCTTTTGGAGCACGAGGCAGGCGGCTTGACTACTCTGCCACATAGACTCCCCTGTTATCTTTTTAGACATAAGAAGTCAAGAATCAACATTATTGCAATCTGTACTTTTGCACACATGCCCCATCTCCGTGACAGCCTTATTAAAACAAATCGCCAGCATTTTCCCCTACATGTTGAGTGTTGCCTAAGTTCCTCTGCGGACTCACCGTTGAATCAGCCTCTCCAGGTATGGATCCTCTGTCTGTATTGCTGCACATTCCACTTGATGTACAGTCGACACTTTGCAGTTTTTTTATGTGCACAACTTGCATGGAGATTTCCTGTTTTTCACCCTTATCTGAATAAAGAAGGGCGAGTGGGTGGGTTTCTCTCTGTCGCTTGCTCTCTCTTTGTAATAGGATAGGCTGGGTACAGAGGGGCGACATGCCCAGGTCGTACTGTCCTGGTGGTGAGTTACAGAAGGAGAGATGAATTTACAAGTGATAAGTGAGGACATGCAGTTTTACGTGTAGACCTCCAAGGTGATAGAAGACAACCATAGGAAAATCCCCTTTTGCATGTGAATGCACTATAAAGTAATATTAATTTTGTGTCAAGATTGGCGTCATCACTAGAGATGACAATTGTTGACAACGGAGAGAAGCGATAACAACTGGAGAGGAAGGACAGAAGATCAGAGCAGACAAGAGAACCGATCAGGGAGGGTTAAACCTGGAGAGAACAGTGAAATTGGTCCAATAGTTTGAGAGGTCAGTCTGCAGATTTTGATTAAGTTAAAGCAAATCAAGATCTCGAGATGTCTATTCGAATATTTAGATTCAATGAGTGTAAATCAATATCTTGATGCCCGAGTGCATATTTTCAATTTTGAAGGTTATCAAAGATCAAGAGATGTCTGACCGTATGTGTTTATGTGGTGAAGGTTGCTTGGTTTTGCCAGATGGCTGGCAGCATATGTTTCATTGATATTTTTGGCAATTTGGAACTTTACATTGATTGTTCAGCATGCATTTTTCTGTGAATCGGATTCAATAAAAGGTCAGAATGAAATTCTTCACGGTGGAGTATGTTTGATCTTTATTTGTATCGCTTGAGTTTTGTTGCCCTGCTTGTCAAGATTATGATGGGGTTTATTGGCAGGTTGTTATCCACGAGATTGAATGAAGACGACGAAAGGGTATCCAAGTTTGGTACCCGTGGACTGGGGTAGCAACACGATCTGGTGGTGATGTGTTGCCGTTCTGACTTTTCGCCTGGACTGAGGGACAACATTATTGTCAAACTTTATAACCACTAAGCGTCAGTCCTCAGAGTGTAGAAGTCGCAGGCAGGCTGATATCAGTTTTGGGATGAGATGTCTATTCATCGGAACATGTGAAGTACTAGAGGCATTAACTGTGCTCTGTTATTTTGGTCAATATGGTCTAGACCATCTGGGATAAGGCAGGTAGTCTGTTGCAGATTGTCCCCACATCCACTATCCAATGTGGACTGCGCTCTGTTACAGGTGGTACTTATTTGGTTTCAATGATTGGGATTGTTCATGTGGCTCTGTTACATCCTGTTTGTTCCCTAACTTGTTTATCTTTATTCACTGATATGTTTTTTGTCATGTTTGTTCTTTGATAAATTAAATCTTCCTGCTTCCCTGATAAGTTTCTTATTTTTTGTTCCCTGATGAGTTCTGTATTGTTTGTTCCCTGATAAGTTTCTTATTGTTTGTTCCCTGATGAGCTGTCCGCAGTAGACTTATTTTCTGTGTTCCAGGAGATACTAGTTCACATTGCCAAGGAAGGAACCGCCACAGCAGATGTGTTTCGCCGGCCAGGAAATCCAAACGACACGAGGAGAATCGTGAAACGCTTGACCGAAGGAAAACAGGTCATCTTTGCCAACTATAGTTTCTACACCCTGGCGTCAGTTGTGAAGGTATGTTGTGTGTTAGGCAGCGTTTTTTGCTAGGGCAGTGTTTGTTGGTTCAAGCTTAGTCAGGGAGCAAAAGACAAATCTCAGTCAGATATGACTGAGCTGCTGTATGACAGTAGATGGTGCTACCTGCTTTCTGTTAGTGCTGAATGTTGGACAGCGTTTGTTGCTAGGGCAAGGTTAGTAGACTCATGACAAGCTTATTTGGCAGGCAAAAGTCAGGTTTCAGTCATAATTGACTTAGCTACCATATGACAGTACTACCTGCTTTCTTTTAGTGCTGAATGTTGGGCCGCGCTCACCAAACCTAACACCCCAATTGGACCATCTGCTTTGGGTGAAGGAGCGTAATTGGGAGGCTACCAACCCTAGTCTAGTGCACAAAAATGCAGCTTAAAGACTAAATGTCATGGTGGGACAGACCAAGCTGTAAGTCTTGGTCGGTAGTTGGTCTAGGATAGAAGCTCTGGCAGGCAAACAGTTGGAGCATTGCTTTGCTGATCTAGAGCTTCTGCAGTTTGTTTTGGATGTATTGGTATTACCTTTCCTCTGGAGTAAACTAGGCAGGGTGAGACAGGGATCATGCTGCATGGGAAAATATGGTCCCTAAATTCTACCCAAACTTTGTGCTATGGAGAGGTATACCTCTATTTTACAAACTATCATCTATCTAGATGGCAAGGTTCCTGTCAGTCAGTCAGAGGGCAGACTGGCTTGAAATTTACTAAAGAAGAAAATTTGGACTTTTGAGCTCATGTCACAGAATAGATCTTAGAATGTCGTGGACCAAGAAGAAAAATAATGACGTTCTACAAGATTCAAAGAAAACTAGCTATAAATATAATTGTTTCTCGGAAACTGAACTACTTTGGCCATATTAAATTAGGGCTGGAGAGAAAAGTGACGGAAGGCATAGTTCCGGGAAGAAGAGCTGGGGTTGACATAGTTAGTTAGTCGACAGATCATCCTCATTGCACATCGAAACATTCAGTCCATAAGTGCTCTGATCCCCTCCTCAGTAAATCCTGCAGCGTATAGCGGCTCACGACACCAGTCCTGTGTTGGTTTATTAATCTTCTTTGGCTTCCTGCATAGTGTCCTTGTTTTGCCACCCCTCTTTTAACTTGCCGTTCTCGCAGCCTGACCATGGTTGTAGATTCACAGTCATCACTTGGTTCTTGCAAACGACTTGCTTCTCGCTGCACATTCAGAATGTCAGCCAGGTCCATGACTTGACCGCCTTCCACAGTAGCCTTACCTGTCAGCCTGTCCTTTACATTTAGCCTGTCCACAGTCAAGTCAACTGGCTATGTATTATACATTTCTGGTGTTACTGCTGTGGGACATTATAACTGACAAGTGACTAGGTCTCATGATTGTATTAATCTTGGGGTTGACCTGCATGAACATGGGCACAAGCCAATGCAGAAACCTTGAGCGTAAGAGGGCATAAGGCAGCCGAAATGGCAAGAGGTGAGAAACATTTTGGCATGCCATAATGAGATTGGCATTCTACAGATAATGGTAAAGAAAAGGAAATTGCGAGAAGAATAGGCTGTTTAAAAAAAAACAAGGATAATGAGTAATTTGTTTTTAACAAATCTTAGAAATTAGTAGTTTCTGATGTTAACAAACAATAGAAATGTGTAATTTGTTTCTAACAAATAATAAAAATGAGTAGTTTGTTGTTTAAAAAAACAATTCATTTGAGTATTTTGTTTCTAATATATAATAAAAATTGATAGTTTGGTTTTAACAAGCAAAAAAATAAGTATTTTGTTGACATGATGTACTTTCAGAAGTTCTTGCTGAAGATCCCAGGAGGGGTGTTTACCCCTGAGGGGGAGGCCCAGTTGCTGAATGTGCTAACCCTGGTCCAGAAAGTTGACCAGATCAAAGCTGTACACAAGTACGAAGAACTTTACGATTTGTTTATATATCTCGGTTGTGATTTATCATTTCTCAGAGGGGCTTTTCGTTAAAGAGGGCTTAACATTTGTAAATTTACACACAGAAGTAACAAACAACATGTTGCATGATTTATTGCCTAGGCATATTTTACTGCATCTCGTCAGGTGCGTACTGCAGAGTTGTGCAATGCTTCCTCACTTTAATCCAATTCATTACGCAAGTCATTCTTCATCCAGCCATCTTAGAACTCATGACTCCAAACTTTCAAACCCACTGGATGAAATACCCCAATGAGGATGAATGAGGGTCTCCGTGGCGAAGTGGCCAAGCCATCTGCCGCACGCTCTGAAGGTTCTGGGTTTGATTCTGGGCCACATCTTTCGGTTCACAAGTGCATATTTCTCAGAGCCTCCTGGGGGTCATCGCTGGAGCTACGGATTTCATGCTTTGTGTGACGCTTTCGGCAGGCTGCCCTGCAGAAAGAGACTGAGCCATATGGGATAAAACCCGGTGCAATGAAGTTGATCCTCTCGACTTTAAACTGTTTTGTTTGAGGATAAAGGGTGGCAGAATAAGACTTCAATCCAATGCTCAGGGGGGAATGATGGATGGATGGAGGCATTCCCCTCCAAGGGGCAGTTTCTTTTTATCCTAATTACATGATTGATCATCAGATCTGTTATTTCAGTGCAGAATTTAGAATTTGTGCTGTTCCCAGGTGTCTCACTTCTTCATTTCTGTAGATGTCTTTTCTTGTGTGTCTCAGGATTCTAAACAAACATTTGATGTTTATAGTTTCCTCTTGGCTTATCTTGTGTGTGCCTGTAAGAAATGTTTATATATGTTCTTGTTCCCACTCTTATTTCTTAATTTCTGTAAATGTCTTTTCTTGTGTCTCAGGATTCTCCACAAACATCATATATTGTTTCTAGTTTCCTCTTGGCCTAACTTGTGTGTGCCTGTAAAAAATATGCTTTAATAATTTTAAAACCTGTTTGTTTATATGAATGCCCTTAAAGTGGATGGATGTCTTAATATTACATATATGCTTTGCATTTGAAATTCTAGTTTTATCGAAACTCTGGCACCAGCACATCAACAGCTGATTGCCTTGTTGTTTGGCACCTGGTTTCGCATTGTGACTTTCCAAGAACAGAACAGCATGTCGGTGGAGGCGCTGTCTCGCAGCGTCGCTGGTAGCATGTTTCACACCTGTGCAGAGGATCCCGCCAAGGTATCAGGCAATCTCTAGCAGTGTTATTTTATGATTCTGTCTAAATGACGCTTATTTTCCTCAGTTTTATTTCTTTTGGCAGCTGCAGACTTTGATGTAGGTGAAGGGATAAGAGTTAGTTGCATATCCTTTACAGGGCGTAGCAGTCAGCCCCAGCATGTTTTGGCTGTCGTGATTCCTGGGCAAGTTTACATACAGTAGTTTGCCATTGCTTTCTGAATGACCGCACCCATACCATTTCATAAAAAACCATCGTAAGGCGGTCTGCTGCCAAATCACTCACAGTTGTTTTTTGAGTGTGGTATATGGGATTACGAACTGCGTCCGTAACACCTTCGCCCCAGAGCCGGTTTTTTTAAACTTACAGAGCACTAATGACACGATACCATGATGGTTTCCTTCACGCGGCTTTAGTTTTGACTTCACCATTGACTTCTTGATCACAAAACAGTGGCAAACTACTTAACGTAAAATTGTCTAGAAAATCAACATGGTGTTGGTGTTGATTGCTGCGTCCTCAAAGGTCATGCACGCAGGTCAGAATGGCCAAATGGGTAAGAATGCACGTTCTTAAACATCCGGTGTGCTGAAGTCGAGGTTCAACCCCTAAACCGGACAGATGGACTAAAATGTTGACCTGTTGTCCTTGACTTGGGGACATAAATTACAAGTATCTCTGAAGTCAGTGGGTTCACCTGTTGGTGAGAAACACTATTAATAGGTAAAAGCTAATCCACACGCAAAATTCAGTCCAGCACTACTGGAAGTAGTGTGAATGGATTACGCTTGAGTTCAAAGCGAGCTAGCGCCCCAATAAAATGCAAAAAAAAAAATAAAAAAATAAAAAGGACATGCAAATTTGTATGGGTGCTCCAGTTGTGCAGTGTTTAGCCTACTGGCCTGCCATCTCGGTGGTCATGTGTTTAAGTCCATGTCATTCATTGCAGGGATTATAGACAATGTATACTGGACTCCCAGGTTGATACAGCCTAAAATGGATATCAGAACATGTAGGGAGTAAAGGTGGACAGTGTGATATTACCACACCCCCCCAATCAGTCAAACAATCAATCAATCAGGTGCCGTCTCCACAATGAAGGTTGGCTGCAATGGATCTCCAAGACTGTCTGTCTCTCGCCTTGACTGTACATTCTGTCAGTCTGATGTACGCCCATCTCTTGATGTTATCCTTCCCACTTGTTTCGTTGTCTACCTCTTACTCCCTTGCCCTCCAGTATGGATTTTATAAGAATATTATGTCTTTTAACGTGGCCAAAATATTTCACTTGCCTCTTTTTTTATCTTTCATCAACTCTCTGCTCATTCTCAGTTTTTCTAGAACCGCTGCATTTGATTGTTTCTGTTTCCATGCAATATAACATATTCTTTTGTATATCCACATCTCCAGGGCATCTATTCGACTTTCTAATTGCTTGTTCAGTGTCCAGGCTTCTGCGCCATATATGATAGTGTTGAATATACATAACATTTGACATCCCCCAAAGTGTGGCCTTTGGTTGAAGACTTGAGCTGCAAACCCCAAAGTGTGGCCATTGGTTTAGGGCTGGCATGAGATTGACTAGCTCCACCCATGAAGACTTGAACTGCAAACCCCAAAGTGTGACCATTGGTTTAGGGGTGGCATGAGACTGACTACCTCAACTCATGAAGATTTGATCTGCAGGATCCAACCAATCATGGACAAGTCCACAACGGGCTGGGTGTGAGATGGTCGCTAGCCTATGCTCTGTTGGGATACGAAAGGCAGAAGAAGAATAAAAAATGAATAATACTTTGCTGAAATACTAAATACATAGTGATATTGTTCAAATGTGGAGAATGTTATCCCTGTGACAGTCTAAGATTTAAAAGAAAGTCCTTGTGTTTGCATAGCAATGACAGGAATCGCCTCATTAATAATGTTTCAATATATTTGAGCAGCCGATTATTGTTTGTACAGGAGCAGCTGGCCGAGTGGCTAGAATGCCAGATTCTCCTTTGGGAGACCCAGGTTTGAATCCTTGGTAAGGTGTGGATTTTTTTGTCAGGTGCAGAAAGAAAACCCTAATCTGCAGTTTGCGGCGACTGCACTAGCCAGGTGGCCTTAATTCCTCAGGCTCAAGACCCCCCTCTCCTCCCGCCGTACACAACAGGGTGCTATAGGCAGTAGATGACAGTTTTATAACAGATTATTGTTTGTCAATTTCAGTATATGTATATATATTCAGTATATGTATATATATTCAGTATATGTATATATATTCAGTATATGTATATATGTTCAGTATATGTATATATGTTCAGTATATGTATATATATTCAGTGTATGTATATATATTCAGTATATGTATATATATTCAGTATATGAAATACGTTTTGTTTATTTACTCTATGATTGCTAATAAGCAAATGTTCCGTGATGGCCGACTTTGAAGTTTTATGACCTGTCGACTGCACAGGGATTCATGAGTGCTGATTAACTGTCTTGTCCTCCCACACTGGTATATGCTCTGTTACTTGATATGCTGATTGTCTTTCCAGGTTCTTCTTATGTAAGTTGCTTGCCATTCACTCTGGAATTTATAAATACAGTTTGATGTGATGTATGGAGACAGTGGTTCTTTTACAGATGGAGAAGCTATCAAGCTAGTTTTATATCTGATCATTGTTGCAACTAAGAATGCTCTGTTTACAGGTGCTTTAAGTTGATTGTGAATTAATTTGATCACAAAGGGAATACATTGTTGTACACGTGTTAGTTATCTAGTAGACCAGTTGATATACCCCATACATTTGTTTTCTTGTCCTTATGTTTTTGAATATTTGCTAGCAGAGTATGCAATTCTCATAATCCCGGCACTTGTCTTCGGAGTCCATGATGTTCTCAACTTTCTTCTAAAATATCACATCTCTGAAGCCTGTTCAAATATCTAATCAAATGGTTGTATGTGTTATATATGAATGTACGGTAATGAAACATATGCCAGTCTGATTTACTGTCAATTTTATGCGAATGATTGGTTAAATCAGGTTGAAAAGGCCAGCCGTATTATGCAGTTCCTAATTGACAACTTTGCTGTGGCGGACATGTTTGGCTTTGAGAACATCAGGTTCTTTACGGAGACGACCCATACAGGCATACATATACAGGAGCTGTACCACTATACGTTTGTCCCAGATACTCAACCCATTCCACGTAAGTACTGGCTTTGTATGTATGGTGGGCTGTTATAAGAAGGGAGAGGGTTGTTGTTAACAACCTCCAGGTGTGGGTTAGTGACTTGTTTTAAGTTAAAAGTTTCAGTGGATCATTTATTAGTTATATTCAGAATATTTATGGTGCCTTAATGAGTTGTTTATATGAGAATGTATATTGTTTTTCAGTGACTTCAGTCCCTAAGTGCTGAGATCTCCTTCTCAAATTGAACCATTCAGTCTATAAGTTCTGAGACCCCCTCCTCAAATTGAACCATTCAGTTCATAAATGCTCAGACCCCCTCCCCACCTCACGGAGTCGCGCAGTGGCTAGTGCCCTTGTTTGCTGGACAGGTGGTCATTTGATTGATTGATCATCATCATGTGCCATGACAAATGGTGTAGGCATTCATACATCTCCACAGATCTCCATCCCTGGTGTTCTGGATTAAATCTACTGATGATATCCCTCCATGCTACAGTCTTAGGCCATTTGGCACTATTTCAGTCTGTCTGCCTGTGCCTCTTCCTTTGCTGATCTTTCCAGTCATCACATTTTCCAATGTGCCTCTTCTCATTACATGATCAACAAACACTGTCTTATTCTTATAGTTGTATATGCTATAGTTGTATATCTTATAGTTGTATATTCTATAGTTGTATACCTCATAGTTGTATATCATGTTGTGTACCTTATAGTTGTATACCTCATAGTTGTATACATTATAGTTGTATATCTTATAGTTGTATATCTTATAGTTGTATACTTTATAGTTGTATGTATATCTTATAGTTGTATACTTTATAGTTGTATATCTTATAGCTGTATATCTTATAGTTGTATACTTTATAGTTGTATACCTTACAGTTGTATACCTTACAATTGTATATCTTATAGTTGTATACCTTATAGTTGTTTACCTTATAGTTGTATACCTTATATTTGTATACCTTATGGTTGTATATACCATATAGTTGTATACCTTATAGATGTATACCTTATAGTTGTATACTTTATAGTTGTTTACCTTATAGTTGTATATCTTATAGTTGTATACTTTATCTAAATCTCAAACCTCCGCTGCCTTGCGGGTATACCCATATGGGAAAGGCTTTGGGAGTAAACCCTGAGGACAAATCCGGAGATGGAGTCCCTAAGGCAGTTCCATGTTGTAAACAACATAGTTCTGGCAACTCCTGCGACGGCACCGATGCCAAGTTGCATTGGCTACTGCCTTTCCCTTGGTCAACATCGGCGACGTGGAGAGGGGGAACCTGCTACTGGGCAACAGCTGGTTCTCCGATTTCCATTGCCCAGGCTTGTGCCCTGAAGAGGTCACTTCAGCACCGCGTAAAGCGGTGACACAACACGGGAAGTAGCATTTGCCGGTTATAAGTCTTAATGCTCGATTGGCGTAGAGCAAGGCGCCAGAGGCTACTTCCGACGGTGGGAGAGATCATCGTATCTCACTAGACAGCTACCGCCCGCCTAAGCTGGGCAGCCCCCAGTCAATAAGGTGTTGTCTCGCCACGGTTCATCTGCTCCTGAGGGTGTGTGGAGCTTAGGGGGAAATCCTGACACATGGACCGCAATCTATACACCTAACAGCAAGAAAAAAACAAAACAACCGGCCCTAAGGCTGGGAACATGGAACGTAAGAACCATGACCCCTGGCATCTCAGACGATCTAAATGAGATTGTGGATGCCCGCAAAACTGCAGTGATAAACAACGAACTGCTAAGACTGGGGATAGACATTGTCGCCCTGCAAGAGACCAGACTCCAAGAATCTGGAAGCATCAAGGAGAGGGACTTCACTTTCTACTGGCATGGCAAGCCGTGCGGAGAGACCAGGGAGCATGGAGTTGGCTTCGCTATCAGAAACAAGCTGCTCAATTCCATCATACCACCAAGTGATGGCACTGAAAGAATATTGAAGCTCCAACTCCAGACAGAGGCAGGCCCAGTTAGTATTATAAGCGTTTACGCCCCAACACTAACTGCAGCATCAGAATCTAAAGACAAGTTCTATGACGACCTTAGCAAAGAAGTCAGTGAAACACCAGAGAAACAACATCTTTTTATCCTGGGGGATTTCAATGCCAGGGTTGGCTCCGACCACGAATCTTGGCCTTCATGTCTAGGACAGTTTGGCGTTGGGAAGATCAATGACAATGGACAACGTCTCTTGGAATTCTGCAGCCACCATAATCTGTGCGTGACCAACACCTTCTTTGACACGAAACCTCAACACAAGGTGTCATGGAGGCACCCCAGATCAAAGAACTGGCACCAACTCGACCTGGTGCTCACTAAACGCAGCAACCTCCGCAATGTACGGATGACTCGCAGCTATCATGGTGCTGACTGCGACACCGACCATTCACTCGTCTCCAGCAAGGTGAAGATAAAGCCCAAGAGAATCTACAGAAGCCGAACAGAAGGAAGACCACGCATTGACACCAGTGGCACCCAAAATAAAGAGAAGGTCAACAAATTCATGCAGGCTCTAGCGGATACTCTGCCCGGCCCCACAGACGGAGATTCCACCGAGAGATGGAGTCATTTTCGCGACACCATCTACAATACAGCACTATCAACATTTGGCAAGAAGCAAACTAAGTCAACCGACTGGTTTGAAGCACACTCTGAAGAGATGCTCCCAGTCCTGGAGATAAAGAGACATGCATTCTCGATGTATAAAACATCACCTTCAGAGAAAACACTGCAGGCATTGCGAACGGCCAGAAATAGAGTACAACAGATGGCAAGAAGATGTGCGAACAGGTACTGGCTACAGCTCTCTGCTCAAATTCAAACTTGTGCAGACACTGGAAATATAAGAGGAATGTATGAGGGCATCAAGCAAGCTGTCGGTCCATCAAAAAATAAGATGGCCCCTTTACGATCAACTGAGGGGGTAATCATAAAAGATCGAGCGAAACAAATGGATCGCTGGGTAGAACACTACTCAGAGCTATACTCAGTGGATAACACTGTCAGCGAAGAAGCTCTGGAAGCCATCGATCAACAGTCCGCCATGCATGCCTTGGATAACGAACCTTGCCTCACAGAAATCAGCGAAGCACTAGACTCTCTCAAATCCGGCAAGGCACCTGGAAAAGATAGTATTCCACCTGAAATTTTAAAATGTAGCAAAGAAACAATCATCCCAGAACTGTATGCAATATTACAGCTCTGCTGGAGAGAAAAATCAATACCA
Source organism: Cepaea nemoralis (assembly GCA_014155875.1). Classification (NCBI taxonomy): domain Eukaryota; kingdom Metazoa; phylum Mollusca; class Gastropoda; order Stylommatophora; family Helicidae; genus Cepaea; species Cepaea nemoralis. The sequence continues at coordinate 13,728 of JACEFZ010010798.1, read as the reverse complement.
CAAGATATGAAAGACGCAAACATCGTTACCCTTTATAAAAACAAAGGCGACAGAAGCGACTGCAACAACTATCGCGGCATTTCCCTTCTCAGCATTACAGGCAAGATTTTTGCCAGAGTAATCCTTAAAAGATTACACATTCTTGCTGAAAGAATCTACCCCGAATCGCAGTGCGGATTTAGACCCAACAGGTCCACCATCGATATGATTTTCTCACTCCGGCAGCTCCAAGAGAAGTGCAGAGAACAGAGGAAGCCATTATATATAGCCTTCATCGACCTCACAAAGGCATTTGACCTCGTGAGCAGAAGCGGCCTTTTTAAGGTCCTTGAAAAGGTTGGATGTCCACCCACCCTTCTTAGTCTCGTGAAATCATTCCACGAAAACATGCAGGGGACCATTTTATTTGACGGCTCAACATCCCAGTCATTCAGCATCAGCAGCGGAGTAAAGCAGGGATGCGTGCTTGCTCCTACACTCTTTGGTATCTTCTTTGCTGTTCTCTTAAGGCAAGCATTTGGGACTGCCACTGAAGGCATATACCTCCACACAAGATCTGATGGCAAACTTTTTAACCCATCAAGACTCAAGGCAAAGACCAAAATAAGACCAAGATGCGTAAGAGAACTACTTTTTGCAGATGATGCAGCACTGACTACTCATACAGCAGAAGATCTCCAAAGGCTCATAGATCGTTTTGCAGCTGCCTGCAAAGACTTTGGGCTCACCATTAGCCTAAATAAAACACAGGTGATGGAACAAGATGCTGATGCGCCTCCGTCAATCAAAATCTCTAATTATGAATTGAAAGTCGTCCACGATTTTGTGTATCTGGGATCGACAATATCAGATAATCTTTCATTAGAGACAGAAATCGACAGACGCATTGGAAAGGCAGCCACAACATTTTCCAGGCTAGCTAAAAGAGTTTGGGAGAATAATAGACTAACAGAGCGTACAAAAGCTCAAGTATATAAAGCTTGTGTTGTTAGCACACTACTCTACGGGTCTGAATCCTGGACCCTGTACTCAAGACAGGAAAGGAAGTTGAATTCCTTCCACATAAGATGTCTGAGACGTATCCTGGGCATAACATGGAAAGACCACATAACAAACAAACAGGTGCTTGAAAGAGCAGATATTACCACAGTGCACACCCTCCTCAAGCAGAGACGCCTCCGGTGGTTGGGCCACGTATCTCGAATGGAGGACGAACGTATTCCCAAAGATCTCCTTTACGGAGAACTAGCCACAGGAAAGAGGCCAACCGGAAGACCCCAAATGCGATATAGGGATGTGTGTAAACAAGATATGAAAACCATTGGAATAGATCCAGACACGTGGGAGAGAGTTGCAACAGACAGATGCTCCTGGAGAAGAGATGTACGAAACGGACTGGTGCTCTTTGAGCGCAATCAGATCCAAAAAACTGAGGAGAGACGGCACAGGCTCAAAGAGCAGTCACTTACTGCGGGACTTGCCTCGTCTCACAGATGCGGAAACTGTGACAGAGATTGTCATTCTCGAATTGGACTATACAGTCACCAGCGGTGCTGCCAGGCACCTCCCAAGCGGCACAACTCTATAGTCCTTCAGGACTGAAAGAGGCCTACTACTATACTTTATAGTTGTATACCTTACAGTTGTATATCTTATAGTTGTATATCTTATAGTTGTATATCTTATAGTTGTATATCTTATAGTTATATACTTTATAGTTGTATACCTTACAGTTGTATATCTTATAGTTGTATATCTTATAGTTGTATATCCTATAGTTGTATATCCTATAGTTGTTTACCTTATAGTTGTTTATCTTATAGTTGTATACCTTATAGTTGTTTACCTTATAATTGTATACCTTATAGTTGTATACTTTATAGTTGTATACTTTATAGTTGTATATCTTATAGTTATATATCCTATGCCGGCTTCGTGGCTTAGAGGTTAGCGACTTTTCTCCGTAGTCTCGTATACTCTCGTAGGTGACGTGATGACGGTGAGAATCGGCAGTGGTTCGAATCGCATGGGTAACTTACGGGGTATGTGAGCCGGCCGCTCAGAAAGCAATAGCAAACTACTGAGCGTAATCTTGCCAAGAAATCAACATACAGCTGAAAGATGCTGGTGTTGACAGCGATGTCCTGTAAAGGATATGCAAAAAAAAAATATCCTATAGTTGTATATCTTATAGTTGTATATCATGTTCTGCTTCATTAGCCTTTTCCAGGCAATCATTGTTAGTTACGTTAGCATTCAAAGTTAGCTGCATATCCTTTACAGGATGTCGCAGTCAGCCCCAGCATTATGTGACTGCTGTCTTAGCATGTTTATGTTCAGTAGTTTGACATTGCTGTCTGAATGACTGGCATTCATACCATATTATGAAAACCAGAGCAATGCAGTTTGCTTCCAAATCGCCTGCAGCTGTGTTTTGAGCGGGGGATTGCAAATTGCATCCACAGACTCCTTCGCCACAGTCTGGCAGTCAAAGGCATTGATTGATCGATCCATTAATTGTTAGGGAGTGATAAATGAAAAAAACAACAAATATGTACATTTTGAGTCATCTGAATTGAGGGAGACCAGCATAGCTGTTTACATATGAGTGCTCACTCTTAAGCATTTGGTGTGCAGATGCCAAGGTAGCGGGTTCAGTCCCTACACAGGTCAGCAGGGCAAAAATGTTGACTTCTTGTCCTTGACTTGGGGACGGTAAATTACAAGTACCTCAGAAGTCAGGGTGGATTTACCCGATGGCAAGGGGCACTAGTAATAGGGAAAGCTAATCCACACGCAAAAATCAATCCAGTGCACTCCCCAATAGTGACAACTACTGTTAATAGTAGCAGCATGTGTACGGACTGCGCTTGAATTCAAAGCGATGTGAATTCCCAAGAAAACATTAATTAAGGAAAAGAATGTTGGCAATTTGAATGACTCGGGGTTCATTTGTAATGTAAATGGTTTTTAAAAATATATTTGTAAAGTGATTGGTGCCTATAATTTGTGATAGATGAGTGTGTAAATGTGTAAATATTACATCTTACAGAGGAAAGGACAGACATCATTGAGGTGACAAGGGTGGAGCAAGTGGAAGACAAAGATGAAGGGCTAGAGGAAGAAGATGAGTGTAATGAGAGCCCCCTGTCATTCCAAGGAGCAGGCAGGCATTCGAGGGAAGGCAAGGGCAGTTTTGACAATCAGCTCATGATCAACACATCCACATTGTCAGCCCCTGAGGTTTCACTTGTCCCTTCCCCGGATGTGTCCAAGGTGATTTGTTTTCTGTCCGTCGTTATGTTTCTTTCTGTGTATGCTTCTTTATCTGTGTTGTATGTGACTTTCTTGTGGCCTCAGTAAGTTTATTTCTGTGTTTCTTCTTTTGCGTTCATCCGGAGAGTTTTTATGGATGTGATTGCGTTGTGCCAGTTTACAGCAGAGCTGCGTTTTTGTGCCGTTGGGCAGACACATCCGACTGCCTGGGTGTTTGTTGACTAGGATAACCTTCCTGGGATTCCTGTGTTTGAAAAGGGTTAAAAAGTCTTTCTCTCTCCCCCCCAAGCATGATAATGATGCCACACAACCCCCTGATATCTTGGCTACTGAGGACACTTTGCCTTCTCAGATAAGGATGAAATAGAGCAGACTTTTAGGCTGTTGCCCTGACCAGAATTGTTGGGAAAGAAAACCCACCCATGGGTAGATAGAGCCGGTTACCTTGAATGGAATCTGTCTAGAGGAAGCAAATCTGAAACAAAATGCATGCCGAAGTCAGACACTCTGACCTTTGAGGTGTATAACAAGGTGTGTGTGCCCTGGCCATGCGGGAGTGGGGGGAGGGGGGAATGAACAGGTTGATAGGCTGGCAGGGGATGCACAGCTTGGTGATAGGTTACCTATGGATAAGGGAGAGGTGGTCTAACGCCTATGGAACCAGGTGGAGAAGGTTGGGGGAAAGATTGAGAATCTGTATGTGGAAAGAATGATGTGGGGGGGGGGGGGGGGGGGGGTCGGCAGGAGTCTGGAAGAATCTCAAAACTGAGAGGGAAGACCAGGAGAACCTTTCAATCAGATAGCGGTCAGAACGATTACTAGTGGGACTCTTTGCTGGCTGTTGAACGAGGGGACGGAGAGCGCACAGGAATGTCCCGAGTGCAGTGATGTTGGTTCTTAGCTCAGCTCAACAATTAGGTGTGATATATTCCCCTCAAAAGAGGAACGAAGAAGAAGAAGACAATTTCTGTACCTGCATGTGAGAAAGAGAACGAATGAATGAACATTATTTTCAAAGGATCAAACATCAGGCACGCTTGCCTGTCTTACATTCTTTAGCCCTTCCAGTCACTCATCATTCCTACATCTGCAGGTCAGCATGGCCGAATGGGTAAGAACGCATGTCCTTAAAAATCTGGTATGCTGAGGTAAGCAGTTCAACCCCTATACCGGACAGCTGGACTAAAATGTTGGCCTGTCATCCTTGACTTGGGGACATAAGTTATAAGTACGGAGTGAGTTTGCCTGATGGCGAGGGACACTGTTAATAGGGAAAGCTAATCCACATGTAAAATTCAGTCCAGCACTACCATGAATAGTGTGTATGGCCTACGCTAGAGTTCAAAGCGAGCGAGCACAGAAAAATAACCTACATCTTTGTGTATGTTACAGTCACATAGAAAAAACATCTTTGAATGAATGCTATGAACATAAACACTCCAGAGAGGGAGAGAGAGAGAGTGAGTAGTTGGGATGTACAGGGAGGTGGAACAGTGTGTGAATGATCTGTATTGTGATGAGTGCAAGGAGTCTGTTTTGGAGACATAAAGAAGCATCAACAAACTTTACATGATACAGAGGCTGGCAGACTTACGAGACTGGAGCACCTGGCAAAGGTATGCTTATCAGACTTTAGCTGCCTGTTTGCATGTAATTAGCACAACATTGCAATCAACCAGGGGTTGATTTTCTAAGCAGTAGTTTGCCATTGCTTTTATTTTTTGCGTTTGCTTGCTTTGAAATCAAGCGTAGTCCATACATTTGCTACTACTTTTAGTGCACTGGACTGTGTGGATTAGCTTTCATTATTACCAGTGTCCCTCGCCATCAGGCGAACCCACTCTGACTTCTGAGGTAATTGTAATTTACGTCCCCAAGTCAAGGACGAGAAGTCAACATTTTAGTCCAATTGACCCATGTAATGGATGAACCCACTACTTCGGAATCAGCACACCGGAAGATTAAGAGTGAGCACTCACATCCATTCAGCCTTGCTGACCTCCCTTTGCTTTGTGAACGAGAAGTCAACACTCAAGGCCATTGAGTTGAATAAACCCACTACCTCGCAGCCAGCAGACTGGAAGTGTCAATGTCTTACAACTCTGCCATGCTGACCTCTGTATGCAACATAGTAGAGCATTTTTAGATTGGGAACCATTGTTGGATAGCATGGCAGGGGCAAGTTTTGTCTTTGTAAAATAGAAAGGGCATTTGTAGATTTCAGAGCAGAAGTGGTATTTGTAGATTTTAAATTAAAAGTGGTATTTGTAGATTTCAAACTAGAGGTGGTATTTGTAAATTTCAGAGCAGAAGTGGTATTTGTAGATTTTAAACTGAAAGTGGTATTTGTAGATTTCAAATTTGAAGTGGTATTTGAATCATTCAAATTAGAAGTGATATCTGTAGATTTCAAATTAGAAGCAGTATTTGTAGACTACGGAGTTCAGACAATCATTAACAAGAGTAAAATATGCTTGGCTAGAGTTGGTTGAGGGCCAACATTCCTTTGGCAGTAGAAGAGGTATTTTGTAGTAAGTTGATGTTGAATGCACGTAAATGCTCAGTTTTATTTTAATCTCTGCTTATGTTGTTTATTTGCAGCGACCAAAATCACTTGAGGACAACTTAAATGAAGTTCGTTCTCATTATCAAAGTCGGTGTCTTAGTCGGTATAATTCCGTCAAGAGGAAACAGCTAGAGCGCCTCCGCCAGCGATCTGATTGGTTCCTTAGCCCTACGGTAAAAGAGAGAAACAACAGCAGAAAAGGGAGGGTAGATTGGGGGGTTGGTCGGCATCCCGGCACCATTGTTGAAAGTTGCAGTCAGCAGTTTAGTTGTAGTCTGAGCAGTCAAATCAAGAACAGTAACAAAGGTCATCATAATGGCAGCAACAAAGTCCTGCAACAAAAGAGCTCAGGAAACTCATTAGTTACAAAAGCCGCTTCAGAGAACGCTGTTACCGAAACATTTTTTGATGGTGATAGCGTGTTCACTGACAATACAAGCCGTAGTGAGTCCCCGGCCTCAGAGCCCATGTGGTCGCATGTTTTCAAGTTCCGCCCTCGGGATGTGGTTCATAGTGATACCATCGTTGAGCTTGTGCCTCTTGAGGTGAGTTTGCAAGGAGGAGGATCTGGTGCAGATCTCAGCATAGACTCTCGGGAGAGCATCAGTAGTCCTCGTTTCTTTGATTTGTCTCCAGCGTCCATGAGGAGTGGGGTCCTCGTGGAGGAGGAAGTAGCTGAGGATAGTGGGACAGATGAAGATGAAAACACAACTCCAACGGTGCTACAAGAAGAAGAAGACACAGTGTTGGCATCATCTATAGCAGATCTTCAGTTGCAGAGCAGCATGGATGAATCCTGTTTGTACACTCATGACAGCAAATCTCCCACGGATTCGTTTGCTGAATGTCTTGCAGATGACCCCTGTGACAAACCAGAAGAGGAGGGTTGTATTGTGGGCAGAGCTCCATCTCCTCAGACTTCTCAACCGAACCCAGACGACGAGTTTATTCCATGGCAGCATTCTTTGCAGGGCCCATCTGCAGGATCAGCAGAAGACAAAGAGGGCGTTGATCAGATGAAAACCACAGCGCCCGAGGCGAATGTAAATTCTCAAAGAAATAGTTTGTTAAAAACTGATGTAAATTTTGTTGTTGCAGATAGTACTTACAGTGATCAATTTACAGACTCCTAGCAGCATCTACCGTTGGTTGCATGCCGGCTGTTTCTAGAACTATACATGAATGTGTTATGTATAGGCATATGTGTGGTAGAGTGGTAGCATATTTGCCTGTTGCTGTACAGGGATTTGTTCTCAGTGTGACATCTCACCGGTCTTTTTTTTTTTTTAGATGGAAGAATATGCTAGGATGTGTTTAATTATGCCAAAGTTCAGAAATACAAGACCATACAGTCCCTCTGTATCCCAGGATAGATGAGACAGATTAAACAAGGTCACAAGGTCTCCAGGATTGAAGAGACGCATTAAAAAAGTCTCAGTCTCTCTACTCTGAGGTAGAAAAGGCAGACTGAACAAGGTCACAAGCTCTCTGTACCCTAAGTTAGCAGAGGCTGACTGAAAAAGGTCACAAGGTCTTTGTACCCTAAAGTAGAATAGGCTGACTGAACAAGGTCACAAGGTCTCTGTACCCTAAAGTAGAAGAGGCTGACTGAGCAAAGTCTCTATACACTAAGATAGAAGAGCCAGACTGAACAAGGTCCCTATAATCCCAGGGTAGAAGAGATAGAATGAACAAGGTCACAAGGTGCCTCTGCATGTGAAGAAAGCAGCTTCCAACATCAGGCTACTGATGTCTCCCAAAGGTTTGTCCTTGGCTGGAGCTGGTCTAGCTTGAAGACACTGTCTCTGTGTGTGTGCGTGTGTGTCAGTTCTGCAGCTGCCATATTGCCAGTTCCAGAGTTGGCATTCATGAGCAGCTCCTACCTTTAGCATGTTGACCAGGTGCTACCTCAATATGCTATGTCCTGTACAGATTCGGAAGCTGGTTTAATGCCTCACAGAACCCGGAGACATTCATCATCTATCTGAAGGTTAGTGATGGCTAGAGGCACATTTCTGGTGGTCTTGTCGCAGTCACATATTCCTTATGTTCAACACTATGATTGGAAACATTTGTGTGTGCTTTTCATGCCGTTCCTCACCTGAAACTAACAACACTTGTCTATAGAATTACATTTGAGATCCATGACTTATACTACAACTTGTGTCAAGGCAAAAGCCAGCTTTCTTACTGTCTTGCTGCACTTCATGGACATTAGCTGTGTTTTCTTATTTGTAGTCTTTTACAAACTGTGACTGGGTGAGTGAGAAAGTGTATTAAAGGTAAGAATGTTTGTTGATTATATCCATTCGTGTATATTTGTAAACTAAGAAGGCAACTGGTCACCTCAAATCAGTGCGCTTTAGCTTGGAATGTGTGAAGACCTAAGCCATGGGACAATGTATATTTGTAAAGTTTTTTTCATTAAGTTCAAAACTGTTGGCTCTTACGTGATTAATGGACACAAGGTCTCAAATCGTTAGATGTTTTTCATCTTGATTATCTCATATGCTTTTCATCTGGATTCTCCTACGCCTTTCATCTCAATTTTTGTTCATTGTTCATCTCAAATCTCCTACACTTTTAATCTCGATTCTCCTACACCTTTCTTCTTCATTCTCACATGCTTTTCTTCTTCATTCTCACACAAGTTTCATCTTGATTCTTCTACACTTTTCATCTTGATTCTCCTATGCTATCATCTCGACTCTCCCACACTTGTCATTTTGATTCTCCCATACCCACAGATGTTTGCCACCTAAGAAGTGGATTTATTGTCCTGGTTATGTCTTCATGAATCATGGTATCGCGAAGGAGGGGCTGGCTGCTGTTGAGCTAATACTTTAATCCAAACAAATGCAAAATATGACCAGAAAACTCTGCACAAGGAAAAACACACACAGATACAGGCACATGGTTCACCAAAGTCTTTATCAGCTCAGTTGAGTCAAGAGCCTACATCACAGTACTCAGGACATTGCCATCTGTGCTCCACCATCCGTGCTCCATCCTCTGCAACAGCCAGGGAAGAGTACCAATACTAATGGTACTAGTAGCAGTCTGGTTATGTGTCCGTCTGGCCTTTCCTCGGAGTCCTGAGTGTCAGACAGATCATTTGGTCACTCCCTGCAGCAACATTCTCTCCAGGCCATGATGATCTATCTGTTCTTCTGCATGATACACAGATCCAAAGGGCCCCGGCCACACCAGCCTTATCACGCACCAACACCTCGCCAACCCAGCCAATCTGTCCGCCTGCTCATTTTCCACCACACCAGCATGTCCTGGGTGGAAAAATCCAACACATGCTCTCTATGTTTGGTTGTTGGAGCCTGCCACTCTGCCCAAAGCATGCCTCTCTTCACCTGTCTTTGTCAATGAACAAGAATAACACAACAAAACCAAAAACAAGAATGCTTAACTGGGGATGAGATGGAAGTCATCTGATCAATAAACAACACACGCATGAATTCATGCGCACGCACACACACACAGACAGAGAGGGTAAAGTATTCCAGTTCTTTTGTATTTGTTCACTGATAAAAACTCTGCGTGAAAAAATTAGCCTGAAGATGTGTTTTTCCTTTTGTCGAGCTTCCCAGTCATATTTTATGTTTATTTGGACTTGTAGTCCAGGACTAAGTTTGGCTAGCATCTCTACTGGCCACAGGGAAGATTGATGAAGCTTGGGAGTATTTCAGTTTGTAGCATGCTAGGCTGTTACTGAGTTATACAACTGTAATTTGACAGTGATATACACATTAGAGCAGCTCTGGTAGTGCAGGGACAGACATGCTTGCCTGTCAGCCCGACAGTTATGTGCTCAAATTCCCATTTGTTAAAACTGATCTGGCCTCCCAGTTTGATGCAGGTTAAAGTGAGCACCAGAAACTGTTGTGGAGAGTAAAGGTGGCAAACATGGTATTGACCCCATCAATAGAAATATAGGGCCTGCAGTGTAAATCCAGTCAGCCTCAAGGCATGGAAAGGGGGTTGTTGCTTGCTCATACACACTACAGGAACAAAGATGCAGCTCCTTCATTTACCGAGTGAGGCTAAGTGTATATTCTATGTCCTTTTGGAGATGTGTTCTATGCTTTATAATGGATACATGACATGACTTTTGTTTTATATTGGATATGTGACCTGACATGACTTTTGTTTTATAATGGATACCTGACTTGACTTTTGTTTTATAATGGATACTTGCTTGCTTGCTTATGTTCGCTGGCTGTGATCTCCAGCGCGAAGTCCTGTATGCCGGATGGAGACATCCTGTTGTCCAACATCAGAGTGATGTCATACAGGACCTGATGTTTGCGTGAGTATCCGTTGTCCCATGTCTGGCTTATTGGTGTGCAGACTGGTCGTTCCTCGCCATGCAGGCAGACACTCTCCGACTTCGGAGGAATCAACGATTCTATTAACTTTAGCCAGGACCCCGAAGGGACCTGTTGCCCAGGACGCTTGGCGAGGACGCACCAATAGGTCTTGGCCAGTATAGAACCCAGCCCTGGTGCCTTGGAAACAGCTCTGCGTCCCTAATGGATACTTGACTCGACTTTTGTTTTATAATGGCTACTTGACTTGACTTTCGTTTTATAATGGATACCTGACTTTACTTTTGTTTTATAATGGATACTTGACTTTACTTTTGTTTTATATTGGATACCTGACTTGACTTTTGTTTTAGAAATAAAGTATATTTCAACCTATGTTGACAGTATAGATTTTTATATAATAATGACGAGAATACCAAAGATGTATGTAATTGTATCTGAGAGAGCCAAAGGCCTGTATTACATTGGTTCCGTGGCCCAGCTATTGAGTTAAGTGGTGGAGCCACACTGTGAGCTGTGGGTTTCATGTGGAATGCTTTTACATCTGCCTGTGGTGGTTTGTATTGTGAACTGCTATTTCAGAAAAATGGCGTCCGGGCGGTTGCTGAACTAGCTAGTTGTATAGTGACTGTCGCTTCCATCGATGGAAGCAGTCAATAATTAGTTGGTACACAGTCTTTTTTGTAGGTTCGATGAAAACCTCACTATAGCCTAGATAAGCTTGTTGGCAGGGGGCTGAGTGGTCTCGTGGTATGGTATCTGCCTCGAGTGCTGGAGAGTTCAAGCCCCGATGAGGGTCGGGATTTTTTCACATGGACTTCTAGTAACAAAATTGCCCATGGTCTCTGAGTAATGAGATTGGATGCCTGTGTGTATTGTTGCACACGTAAAAAATCCCTTGGCAGTTGGAAATAGAGAAAAAGAGTAGCCTCATGGCACTGCCTGGGCAAAATTTTGAGTTAAAAATCTTCCCAAAGTATTTCAGGATTCTCGCCGGTGCTACAGGGTTCGTGCACAGAGCTGAGATTCTCCGGACTCAGGCTTGAGTTAGGAGTAGAATGGAGCACTTATGGATTACACCCGTGTGCCGTGATGTTGATCCGTCGACTAAACTAGCTAAACTAAACTAAGTTTAGTTTCAGTTTAGTTTAGTCGTTGGATCAACATCACGGCACACAGTTTAACCCATAAGTGCTCCATTTTTCCTCCTAACTCAAACCTGAGTCTGGAGAAACTCAGCTCAATGCACGAACTCCGTTGCATCGGCGAGGATCCTGAAATACTTTGGGTAGATTTTTAACTCGAAATTTTGCCCGGGCAGCGCTGTTAGGCTACTCTTTTTCAATTTCCAAATGCCAAGGGATGTTTTACGGGCGCAACAATACACACGGGCATCCGATCTCACTACCCAGAGACCAGGGAAAATTTTATTACTGGACATCCAGGTGGATTTTTTAAATAAATCCTGGTCCTCACCGGGGCCTGAACCCGGGACCTCCAGCACTCGAGGCGGACACCATACCTCGAGACCACTCAGCCCCTGAAAAAGTAAAATAAAATAATTATAAAAAGGTCAAAAGCTCAGGTCAAAACTAAAATAAACTAAACTAAGTTTGTTGGCAACACCTGTTAGGTGAACTGTAGCCTAAATAAGCTTGTTGGCAACACCTGTTAGGTGAACTATAGCCTAGATAAGGTTGTTGGCAACACTTGTTAGGTGAACTATAGTCTAGGTAAGGTTGTTGGCAACACCTGTTAGCTGAACTATAGTCTAGGCTTGGGGTAGCTTTTCTAATTTTAAAATTTAGCCTCGTTAGTGGCCTATTTCTGAGGACTAGGAATTGGCTGGCTCAAAGACAGGTCACAGGTCGGAAAGGTGTGGACTTAATTTCTGTCCGGAGCAAAAAGAAAACCCTAACCTGCACAGTTCACGGCATCTGCACTAGCCAGGCGGCCTTAATTCCTCAGACTCAAGACCCCCTGTCCTACACCACAAGGTGGTACTATAGGCAGTAGATGACATTTTTTAGGGGCGACATTGGCCTATTTTAATCCTTTAAAAAGCATCATTGCAACTACCAAGGGTTTTAATGTGAGCAGCGTGCATATCATGTGTCATTGTCTCGAATATGTGAAGGCCTAGTGCTTCACACCCCAATGACAGTAATCACTTTGGGACTACCTAGTGCTTCACACCCCAATGACAGTAATCACTTTGGGACTACCTAGTGCTTCACACCGCAATGACAGTAATCACTTTGGGACTACCTAGTGCTTCACACCCCAATGACAGTAATCACTTTGGGACTACCTAGTGCTTCACACCGCAATGACAGTAATCACTTTGGGACTACCTTGTGCTTCATACCCCAATGACAGTAATCACTTTGGGACTACCTAGTGCTTCACACCCCAATGACAGTAATCACTTTTATTTTACTAAAGCAAAGAAAGAATTCTATCGGTCAAAAATGGCAACTGGACTATAAAGAATACATAATCAAGTTGATTCTCGCAACTTTCAGAATGTAACATTAAAAGTGTATGTAAAATATTTGTTAGCATTATATGTTACTTGTGAACAACACATTATTTTAAGAAACTCAATTTTAATTAAAAGATTAATTACATGCCATTGTGTCAACTTTATTCTTAATTGCCAGGTCCACAGACAAGTGGTTATTTTGTTTCTAATTCATGCAACTTGTTTACTTTTGTCTTTGAAACATTTGAAAACAAGGCTCATGTTTTTACAAAACAATGCTTTTGTTGTTTGTTCAGCCATTGTAAATAAATTGGATGTACAGGGTGTCCGAAAAATACTTGTGCAGTTTTAGCTCAACTCTTTTCACCCCAGATTTTCCAGCAGATCAGATGGGTGGAGGTGGGGGGGGGGGGGGGGGGGGGGGGGGGGTGGGTGAGTTGTAGTTTAACCACAGTGAAAGATGCATAAGTGCATTGCTTTCAGAGAGTGAACATATATACACTTTGTATTGAAACAGAATGCTCCTCGGCAGTGCCTAGCATTCTTGTTTGGTGGTCTCATGTCGAGGTGGGGATTCTTTTCACTGACTAGAGATCTCGGGTCAACTTAGTTTTAAATCAACACCAGAACATTTCATGGAGTGAAAGTGGTCAGCCTAATATATTGACCACATAACCTGCCAAGTGCTGATTGGCTGAAGATAAAGGGACTATACTCTCTATGTGTGGAAAGGTGGTGTGGACAGACAAATTGCAAGATCTGCTAATGGCATCACTAGGAAGACTTTTTCTCTGGACACACAGAGCAAACAAAATAGAGGCAGGCCAACGTGTATGATTGTTGATCTTCTTTGAATTCAGATGATGTCTTAAGCAGACCCTGGCAATCATGACTCCCCAGTCCTTTCTGTCACAGGACATTTGGATGAAGAGACTTCTTATTGATGCCCAGCTGTGCCCACACACATCTTTCTCTGTCTTCCTCAGCTTCTCTTGCCTAGCATTGTTGATCATGTATTTGTAAGTCCTTGATGACCTTTGAACTTGTCAAATTTAAAGACA
>JACEFZ010010797.1:135000-315602 GCA_014155875.1 Cepaea nemoralis | reverse complement strand
CGTTGAGGGCATCATCCGCCAGCTTGGTCTCACTTGAGTAAAGCTCTAAATAGTGCTCGAGACCCATCTATCCATCTGCTGTTTCTTATCAGTGATGATTTCTCCAGTCAAGGTTTTCAGCGGTGCACTTCTTTTTGATCATTGGACCCAGGCTTTCTTTATCCCTTCATACATGCTTCTGATGTTTCCTTATCACTTGCGATTTGAATGGACTCACATAAACTTGATCCAATAGTCATTTCGCACACTGCCTGAGCAGCCTTTTGTTACATCCTTCCTCGCTTGCTTCAGCTCACTCAGAGTGTTACGCGTTGGTCTCTCCTTGTTTCTTAAGAGAGCTATCTTCTTTTTATCAATCAAGGGCTGCAGTATCTGGCTGTTTGCCGCAAACCTAGTCCTGCCTCTTATGATCCACAGTGCCGTAAACCCCTACCGCTGTTTTATAAATAGTTTCCTTAAGTTTACTCCATTTATCACTTTACTATATGCAATTTTCTGATGTATCATTGAAAGCGTCCTCAAGTTGCTGTTGAAATTCAAAGCACTTTCCAGGATCGTGAGTGTTAATAATATTAATCCTGGGGCTAGACTTGTGTTTAGCTGTGTAGATTCTCTTTGGTCTCAGTCTAACCCTTGCAACAACCAAAGAATGATCTGTATCACAGTCAGCACTGTGGTAACTTCGAGTTAATGATGTAGTGGTTCAGATGTTGTCTCCGTGTGAATGAAGTCCAGCTGATGCCAATGGCCGGATCTTGGATGTTTCCATGTGACCTTATGCATCTCTTTTGTTTTAAAAAAGGAGTTTGTAATACATAGGTCATTTCTAGTGCAATGCTCCAACAGCCTTTGCCCATTATCATTCATGCGACCGATGTTGTATTTTCCAAGGCACACTGGCCATGAACTCGAGTCCTTGCCCACACGAGCATTGAAATCACCGAGCATATAAATGTAGTCGGATTTTGGAACTGCCTTGATCGCCGAGTCTAGCTGCTCATAGAACGTATCTTTCACATCATCAGAGGAAGTGAGTGTCGGTGCATATGCAGTGAGAATGGTGGCAAATCCACAAGAGGTTGCCAAGCGCAGTGATAATAATCTTTCATTACCTCCAGCTGGGATATCAATCATTCCCAGTAGCGAATTCTTCACTGCAAAGCCCACACCGTGTTGCCTTTTTTCTGCCTGCCCTCTTCCCTTCCAAAAAAAGGTGTAATTGTTTTCCCTGAGTGACCCTTCCTCAGCGAGGCGAGTCTCCTGCAGGCCAGCAATATCAATGTTAAGACGATTGAGTTCAGCATCAATCACAGCCGTTTTTCTCACATCGTCAATATTTGTCAAGTCAGTGGAAAATCCTGGACACATGGTTCTCACGTTCCAGGTTGCAAGCCGTAGCTTGAGGTTTTTATTATTCTTTTTATTAGTACCTGGTGCATTGGTTTTACAGCCTGCGATTCAGATTTTGTCCTAGCCCCAAGCACCCATTGAAGCAGGCAGGCTGTGGCGGATCAGCACCCAATTGGCCGGGGGCTGCCCAGCTTGAGGCGGGCGGTAGCTGATCAGTGACACCTGTAGGTGTCTCCCACCGTCAGAGGCAACGCGTGGCGCCCCATGTCTACGCCAACTGACAAGGACTTATAACCCGTAACAGTTGCCTCTCGCTTTGATTCCGAGACCGGTTAAGACCAGGGATGGAGTTATTGCCTCTCCATAGCACAAAGCCTGGGCTAAAATAAAGAAACCATGTGTTGCCCATGCAGCATGATCCCTCTCTCGGCCTGCCTAGTACACTCCAGAGGAAAGTTAACACCTATACATCTGGAACAAGACAAGCTGCAGAAGCTGCCGGATCAGCAAAGCAATGCTCTAACTGTCCGCCTGTCGGAGCTTCGATCCTAGACCAGCTGCCAACCAAGGCTTAGGGCCTGGTCTGCCCTGCCATGACTTATTTTGTCTTTGGGTTGCATTTCCTCGCACCAGGATAAGGCTAGTACCCTCCCAATTGCACTCTTCCGCCCGAAGCCGTTGGCACAATGTGGGGTGTCGGGTTTGGTAAGCGCCGCCCAACATTCGGCGCTGACAGAAAGCAGGTAGTACCGTCTACTGTCATACGGTAGCTCAGTCATATCTGACTAAGACCTGACTCCCAAAGCAATGGAAAACTACTGACAACTATTATCACAAATAGTGCTGAGATAACAACTGTTTCTGCATGCCGGTTTTCCTCTACACAGTTGTTCATAATAATAAAGTTAGTTGCATATTCTTTACAGGAGGTCGCAGTCAACCCCAGTATTTTTGGGGTGTGATTTCTTGGCAAGTTTACATTCAGTAGTTTTCCATTGCTTTCGGAACCACCGGACCACATCATCATCATCATCAAGTGCCGTGCCAGCTGGCGTAGGCGTTCATGGCTCGCCACAGATCTCGGTCTTTGGTTTTCTGGATCAACTCTGCTGCTGATATTCCTCCATGCCACCGTCTCAATCCATCCAGCATCATTTCTCTTGGTCTGCCTATGCCTCTCTTCCCCTCGATCTTTCCAGTTGTTACGATGTTCTCCAATGCCTCTCTTCTCATCACGTGACCGAATAAAGATGTTTGTCTCTGTCTTATTGTTGTATATAATGTTCTAGTTTCATTAGACTGTTTCAGGCAGTCGTCGTTAGTTACTCTGGCAGTCCAAGGAATTCGCAACATTCGTCTCAGGAACCACATCTCTGTTGCTTCTAATTTCTTCTTACTTTGTTCATTTACATTCCAAGATTCACTGCCATACAGCAAAACTGGTTCTACATAGCATTTCAGCACTCTCTTTCTTACATTCAGTGATAGTGACTTATTGCACAAGATACTCTTCATTTTCTGAAATGCGGCTTTTGCCTGCCCTATTCTGCTCCTAATCTATGTTGTACATCTTCCATCTGATGTTATAAATGCCCCTAGGTATCTAAAATTATCCACTTGGTTAAGGATTTTTCCTTCTATTTCTATGTCACATTTTGGTGTCACCATTTTCTTTGATATTACCATTGTTACTGTTTTCTTGATATTCAAGGAGAGTCCTTTCCTTGCACCCTCTGTTACTACAACATCTAATAATTGCTGTAGGTCTGTTGAATTATCCGCCACCAATACTGTGTCATCTGCATAGCGTATATTATTTATATTATTACCGGAACACATACCAACGCAAAGATGTCTGCTTCCAAATCTTCCGGCGCAAGATTCCGCCCTGCTGTGTTTTGAACGCAGGTATGCGGGATTACGAATTACGTTTGTAATCCCTTAGCCACAGAGCCGGCTCATAAGTTCATAAGTGAAAGGATAAAAGAACCCTTTTCCACGGCTCCTTGCATATGGTGCTCTCCCCATATTTTTTGTTAAATTGGCACGCCATCGATGATACTATTAATAGCACACCGGCCGGCTGTACTTCCTAGAGCAGTGGTTCTCAACCGGTGGGGAATTTCCACCCCCCCCCCCACCAGGGGGAAGTTTTAAGGTTTCCAGGGGGGGGGGGGGGTGTTCAGATTATTTTAAGATTGCATTAATACAAAAACCAGTTACTTGATATTGTTTTTCCCTCTAAATTTTACGGTGCTGTACTTCTCGGCCTAATGAAATTCATTTTATAATAACGTAAGTAGACCGGCAAATCACGTTTTATGTAGATGTCTAGACTTGTTCTAGTATGTGTTATTAAATTTAGCTTCCATTTTTATGTATACTGTGTAAAGGTGGGGGGATTTATAGGCAGGAAATTCGAAGGGAGTGGGGGGGTGATGTTCTGAACATATGGTAAAGGGGGTTATGGGCCAAAAATGGTTGAGAACCACTGTTCAAGAGCGCATTTCATGGTTCCCATTTTAGGATATCTCAACTAAGGAAAACAAATACCTGCCTCGATGGGGATTTGAGCGCATGACAGCCGGGTCTGCAGGCCAATATGGAAGCCACTGTGCCACCTTGGCTGCCACAGATCTTGGGTGTTAAACATCAGTCACGTTAGTTGCCATGGTGACAGTGAAAGTCTGCAGCTTTGGATTACCAAGCATTTACACTCTCTCTTCTCTTCCCCCTCCCTTGCTCTCTCTCTCCCCCCCCCCCTCCTTCCCCTCTCTCGTTCTCTAAGATGAGAGCCTCATCCTCTTTCCAAATCATCTTTTGATATTATCCTACCAGGTCACACCTCTGCTTTCCCACCTTTCCTCCCTCCAGCATGGCTTTCTTCAGGATATGACAGGGGTCAGCATGGTTTTCTTACCAGGATATGATAGGGGTCAGTATGGTTTTCTTCAGGATATGATAGGGGTCAGTTTGGTCGAATGGATAACAGCGCTCGTCCTTAAACATCCAGTGTGCTGATGCCGAGGTGGCAGGTTCAACCCCTACACCAGTCATTTGGACTAAAATGTTGACTTCTCGTCCTTGATGTGTGGAGGTAAATTGTGTACCTCAGAAGTAAGTGTTTGCCTGATTGGGAGGGACACTAGTAATAGGTCAAGCTGATCCACATGTACAAATCAGTTCAGTGCACTAAAAGTAGTGGGAGGGACACTAGTAATAGGTCAAGCTGATCCACATGTACAAATCAGTTCAGTGCACTAAAAGTAGTGGGAGGGACACTAGTAATAGGTCAAGCTGATCCACATGTACAAATCAGTTCATGTGCACTAAAAGTAGTGGGAGGGGACACTAGTAATAGGTCAAGCTGATCCACATGTACAAATCAGTTCAGTGCACTAAAAGTAGTGGGAGGGACACTTAGTACAATCAGGTCAGTTCACTAAAGTATTCAAGAGGGGAGGGACACTATAATAGGTCAAGCTGATCACAATGTACAATCAGTTCAGTGCACTAAAAGTAGTCGGAGGGACACTAGTAATAGGTCAAGCTGATCCACAGGTACAATCAGTTCCAGTCGCACTAAAAGTGATGGGAGGGACACTAGTAATAGGTCAAGCTGATCCACATGTACAAATCAGTTCAGTGCACTAAAAGTATGGGAGGGACACTAGTAATAGGTCAAGCTGATCCACATGTACAAATCAGTTCAGTGCACTAAAAGTAGTGGGAGGGACACCTAGTAATAGGTCAAGCTGATCACATGTACACAATCAGTTCAGGCACTAAAAGTAGTGGAGGACACTAGTAATAGGTCAAGCTGATCCACATGTACAAATCAGTTCAGTGCACTAAAAGTGATGGGAGGGACACTAGTAATAGGTCAAGCTGATCCACATGTACAATCAGTTCAGTGCAACTAAAAGTAGTGGGAGGGACACTAGTAATAGGTCAAGCTGATCCACATGTACAAATCAGTTCAGTGCACTAAAAGTAGTGGGAGGGACACTAGTAATAGGTCAAGCTGATCCACATGTACAAATCAGTTCAGTGCACTAAAAGTAGTGGGAGGGACACTAGTAATAGGTCAAGCTGATCCACATGTACAAATCAGTTCAGTGCACTAAAAGTAGTGGGAGGGACACTAGTAATAGGTCAAGCTGATCCACATGTACAAATCAGTTCAGTGCACTAAAAGTAGTGGGAGGGACACTAGTAATAGGTCAAGCTGATCCACACGTACAAATCACTTCAGTGCACTAAAAGTAGTGGGAGGGACACTAGTAATATGTCAAGCTGATCCACATGTACAAATCACTTCAGTGCACTAAAAGTAGTGGGAGGGACACTAGTAATAGGTCAAGCTGATCCACATGTACAAATCACTTCAGTGCACTAAAAGTAGTGGGAGGGACACTAGTAATAGGTCAAGCTGATCCACACGTACAAATCACTTCAGTGCACTAAAAGTAGTGGGAGGGACACTAGTAATATGTCAAGCTGATCCACACGTACAAATCACTTCAGTGCACTAAAAGTAGTGGGAGGGACACTAGTAATATGTCAAGTTGATCCACATGTACAAATCACTTCAGTGCACTAAAAGTAGTGGGAGGGACACTAGTAATAGGTCAAGCTGATCCACACGTACAAATCACTTCAGTGCACTAAAAGTAGTGGGAGGGACACTAGTAATAGGTCAAGCTGATCCACATGTACAAATCAGTTCAGTGCACTAAAAGTAGTGGGAGGGACACTAGTAATAGGTCAAGCTGATCCACATGTACAAATCAGTTCAGTGCACTAAAAGTAGTGGGAGGGACACTAGTAATAGGTCAAGCTGATCCACACGTACAAATCAGTTCAGTGCACTAAAAAGTAGTGGGAGGGACACTAGTAATATGTCAAGCTGATCCACATGTACAAATCAGTTCAGTGCACTAAAAGTAGTGGGAGGGACACTAGTAATAGGTCAAGCTGATCCACATGTACAAATCACTTCAGTGCACTAAAAGTAGTGGGAGGGACACTAGTAATATGTCAAGCTGATCCACACGTACAAATCAGTTCAGTGCACTAAAAGTAGTGGGAGGGACACTAGTAATAGGTCAAGCTGATCCACACGTACAAATCAGTTCAGTGCACTAAAAGTAGTGGGAGGGACACTAGTAATATGTCAAGCTGATCCACACGTACAAATCAGTTCAGTGCACTAAAAGTAGTGGGAGGGACACTAGTAATAGGTCAAGCTGATCCACACGTACAAATCAGTTCAGTGCACTAAAAGTAGTGGGAGGGACACTAGTAATAGGTCAAGCTGATCCACACGTACAAATCACTTCAGTGCACTAAAAGTAGTGGGAGGGACACTAGTAATATGTCAAGCTGATCCACACGTACAAATCAGTTCAGTGCACTAAAAGTAGTGGGAGGGACACTAGTAATATGTCAAGCTGATCCACACGTACAAATCAGTTCAGTGCACTAAAAGTAGTGGGAGGGACACTAGTAATATGTCAAGCTGATCCACATGTACAAATCAGTTCAGTGCACTAAAAGTAGTGGGAGGGACACTAGTAATAGGTCAAGCTGATCCACACGTACAAATCAGTTCAGTGCACTAAAAGTAGTGGGAGGGACACTAGTAATAGGTCAAGCTGATCCACACGTACAAATCAGTTCAGTGCACTAAAAGTAGTGGGAGGGACACTAGTAATATGTCAAGCTGATCCACATGTACAAATCAGTTCAGTGCACTAAAAGTAGTGGGAGGGACACTAGTAATAGGTCAAGCTGATCCACATGTACAAATCAGTTCAGTGCACTAAAAGTAGTGGGAGGGACACTAGTAATATGTCAAGCTGATCCACATGTACAAATCAGTTCAGTGCACTAAAAGTAGTGGGAGGGACACTAATAATAGGTCAAGCTGATCCACACGTACAAATCAGTTCAGTGCACTAAAAGTAGTGGGAGGGACACTAGTAATAGGTCAAGCTGATCCACACGTACAAATCAGTTCAGTGCACTAAAAGTAGTGGGAGGGACACTAGTAATAGGTCAAGCTGATCCACATGTACAAATCAGTTCAGTGCACTAAAAGTAGTGGGAGGGACACTAGTAATATGTCAAGCTGATCCACACGTACAAATCAGTTCAGTGCACTAAAAGTAGTGGGAGGGACACTAGTAATAGGTCAAGCTGATCCACATGTACAAATCAGTTCAGTGCACTAAAAGTAGTGGGAGGGACACTAGTAATAGGTCAAGCTGATCCACATGTACAAATCAGTTCAGTGCACTAAAAGTAGTGGGAGGGACACTAGTAATATGTCAAGCTGATCCACATGTACAAATCAGTTCAGTGCACTAAAAGTAGTGGGAGGGACACTAGTAATATGTCAAGCTGATCCACATGTACAAATCACTTCAGTGCACTAAAAGTAGTGGGAGGGACACTAGTAATAGGTAAAGCTGATCCACATGTACAAATCAGTTCAGTGCACTAAAAGTAGTGGGAGGGACACTAGTAATAGGTCAAGCTGATCCACATGTACAAATCAGTTCAGTGCACTAAAAGTAGTGGGAGGGACACTAGTAATAGGTCAAGCTGATCCACATGTACAAATCAGTTCAGTGCACTAAAAGTAGTGGGAGGGACACTAGTAATATGTCAAGCTGATCCACATGTACAAATCAGTTCAGTGCACTAAAAGTGATGGGAGGGACACTAGTAATAGGTCAAGCTGATCCACATGTACAAATCAGTTCAGTGCACTAAAAGTGATGGGAGGGACACTAGTAATAGGTCAAGCTGATCCACATGTACAAATCAGTTCAGTGCACTAAAAGTAGTGGGAGGGACACTAGTAATATGTCAAGCTGATCCACATGTACAAATCAGTTCAGTGCACTAAAAGTGATGGGGAGGGACACTAGTAATAGGTCAAGCTGATCCACATGTACAAATCAGTTCAGTGCACTAAAAGTGATGGGAGGGACACTAGTAATAGGTCAAGCTGATCCACATGTACAAATCAGTTCAGTGCACTAAAAGTACTAGTAGCATGTGCATGTACTATGCTTGAGCTCTAAGCCAGTGAGCGAATGAACAAATAAACAGGATATGATGTTTTTTTTATAAACCCCGAACATTTATTTATCAAATCTAAATTTATTTTTTTTAATGTGCTCAGAATGGAGACGGATTGTATTTGCAGCAAAGAACCTCAATGGCTCGAAAGCTGAATAAGAAGAAGAATGTGCTCACTTGCTTTGAACTTAAACGTTGTTCATACACACTGTATTAGTAGTGATGGACTGAATTTTGCGTGTGGATTAGCTTTCCCTATTAACAGTGTTCCTTGCCATCAGGCAAATCCATTCCGACTTCAGAGTTACTTGTAATTTACGTCCCCAAGTCAAGGACGACAGGTCAACATTTTAGTCCAGCTGTCCGGAGTAGGGGGTGAATCGCTTATGGGTGTTTAAGAACACGCGTTCTTACAAATTCGGCCATGCGGACCTGCGTTTGGTGTTAAGATAAGAATATATACAAAGCACTCGTGATTGTTATTCACTGCTTGTGACAATATTAAGAAAACTGACTAAGCAATATGCTGCCATTATCTCAAATATGTTAGAAATAAAATAAGAAAGCTTGATACCAATGTTTAGCTCTTCTGTACTAAGCATTCGCTTTTTATTTATTAACTACTCTTTAAATGATGTCATGTTCTTAACTCCTTCTTCCTTATCCAATTGTTACTTTAACTCCTTCTGCCTCATCCATTTGTTTCTATATCAGTATATTTTCTGCCTCATTCAGATGTTACTTTAACGTCTGTCTCTTACAGTTTTTACTTTAAAACCTTCTGTCTCATACAGTTTTTACTTTAAAGCCCTCTGTCTCATACAGTTTTTATTTTAAAGCCCTCTGTCTCACACCTGTCTCATACAATTTTTACTTTAAAGCCTTCTGTCTCATACAGTTTTTACTTTAACGCCTGTGTCATACAGTTTTTACTTTAATGCCTGTCTCATACAGTTTTTTACTTTAAAGCCTTCTGTCTCATACAGTTTTTTTTACTTTAACGCCTGTCTCATACAGTTTTTACTTTAATGCCTGTCTACAGTTTTTACTTCAACGCCTGTGTCATACAGTTTTTACTTTAATGCCTGTCTCATACAGTTTTTATTTTAACGCCTGTCTCATACAGTTTTTACTTTAATGCCTGTCTCATACAGTTTTTACTTTAACGCCTGTCTCATACAGTTTTTACTTTAATGCCTGTCTCATACAGTTTTTACTTTAAAGCCTTCTGTCTCATACAGGTTTTACTTTAACGCCTGTCTCATACAGTATTTACTTAAACTCTATTAGCATAATTCAGTTTGTACTGTTAACTCCTCCTGCCTTACCAAGTTGTTATTTAACTCCTTCTGTCCCATAATGTTATTATTGTAACTCCATAATAACCAGTGTCACAAGGCATGGACTTTAAGAATAGTAGGCTGGTTGGTTAATGAATACTATGGAAGATTGTCTTAACCCTCAAGTTCTCTGCACTGGTATTCAAGGTCATTTGAGCACTTGTGAGATTGGTGTAAAGACTCCTCTCGACCATCATAATGGGGACTGTCACAGAACTTTAAACTAGGTTACATTATGCATTATTACAGTTAATAAGCAGCTAAAAGAAGGCCAAAGTCTTTTATCAAATAAGATCAAAGGATTTTAAAAAAAACAAGCTTGTGCATGTTAAAGATAAAATAAAACACACTTTAAACACAGACAAACAGAACAGTTAGACAGTAGTGTTTATAAAAATGTTTGCTTACAAATTATTACAGAAGAAAAGCACACAAACAATGAATGGACTATTTTCCACACCATGAATTCTATCGGGTAATAGTACTAGCTGCATATTTTTATATGCCAATTGGCACTCAATGGCTGATATGGTCAATATCATCTTTAATTCCCAGTAGATTTCCTGTTCCCAATTTAGGACTGGGTTGACCTTTAAGCCCAGGTCAATTAAGAAAATTCCCCACCTCAATTGAGATTTGGACACAATACCACCAGACCCACGGGAAATATGCTAGCCACTGCATTACCGCGGTTTCCAGAACTAAAAAAAAAATACAAGTTATTATTTCATATAAAGACGAATAATATTTATAAGACTTACAGCTGCAGCCTGTTGTATGTCTTGTCCTCCTGTAGTTAGCTGACACTGATATAATATCAGTACCACTGGCTGCTTTTATCAATTTCCCAGCATTCTCCTTGTGTACCTGCTTGAAATGAACTGGTCTGTGTCAGCTCTTATCAGGAGTACATAGAATAAATCGGTCAGCATTATTACAACAGTGTTCACCATTAGTGCATATATAGTTATTTTACATCTAAGATTGTCTTTTATGAGAAGTCTGGCAATAGAGAGTAGTCACAATAATGTTAATCCTGAAGCTAAAGGTGAACAGTTTACTGTTAAAACTGTTTGACTGTTCTGCCCAATGTTTGTCCAGAAATTGTGATCTATGTAGAAAAAGAATGCTCAAATCGTTTAGGTTTTCTTGACCTAGAAATTTTGGCATATGCAACAATTTTCTTACATCAGAAACATTGGCATATGTTACAATAGTATGCTAACTTTGTTAACTATTCTTGTCCCACAAATAGTGGCATATGATTTAATAGTATACTAAATCATTTAACTTTCTACTTCTAGAAACTTTGAAAGTCAAAGATTTTGTTAGGTATGTTATGGGAAGAAGTAGACTTTAAAACTTAGTGACAACTGGCAAACTTGATGAGAAAATAATAAATGGAAGACAGAGAGATCTATACCCGGGTATCTTGGTCACAAGGCATAATCGGGAAAAGAACAGATCCTCTCAATGAATGTGGCGGACTATGTGGCAGCAAAATGTAACTACCTATACCTTTCGGCACATTGTGACAAAACCGCCGGAGCTTGGTCTGGTTTGCCACGATAGATACTATCCCCTGCCTTTGCTCCAACCACCTCAATAGCACTCTACATCTACCAGGCCCCACACAAGCCGGGACAGCTTAACCTTCCCTCCCTCACCTAGGGTTCCAAACCCCAAGGGGGCTCGGACCAGACACCAGTCATATCACTGCACAAAGTCATAGCTAAGAGAACAAAAATTTAATTCTGAACTACGTCAACCACAACACAGAGAAGGATGGCTGAAAGCCAGACTAGAAGAACTATGTACAAGATCAGCTATGCAGATGAGTATTCTCATCATGGAGGCGGACGATAGCTCGTGCGGTTGTCCAGTCGTGGTAGCGACTCACCCAGGCTCCTCCAGTGGACCGGAACTCCAAGGTCTGCTGCCTCTCCAAAGTTCCCTCTTCACACAGAGAACCAATCAAGGGCTGATCAAGCGCAGTACCACTGCCTGACTGACACTGCACCGATGAACAAGGATCCTTCCTTGCTGTCGTACTATTTCCCTCGTCACACTCCTGATGAAGTCTGGGCCGACCCTAGAACATTAGCGGTCTCCCACTTGCAGAAAAAGTACATGTAGCACCGTCTCAAAATACACAAGAGCCTGGTCACTCTTCTATCTCATAAGTGACCCACACACTGATATGTCACCTACAAAATGAGCGGTTGCTCCACATGAACACACAATGTCACTGGCAAAGTCTATCAGGTGACTAAACACTTCACCTTAGTTCCATGTCCTTGGACAAATAGATCTTCACACAGTATCATGTAACTACCCTGATCAATTGGGTATAAATCACAACCTAGCATACACTGTCAACAGTTCACCACGATGGCATGAGGTAGCTCCCTACCTTAACAAACATTGTCAACAGTTCATCACGTTGGCATGAGGTAGCTCCCTACCTTAACAAACATGTCACTCTGGTGTTCCCACCAATGTTGTAATCAATGTCCTAGTTCACTGGACCACATGTTGGCTTCATAAAGGTAACCAATGTAGAAACACTATTTAAGCATCAACTGATACATGGTGTCCCATAACCCAGCCGGGCCAGAAGCATATAACACAGGTCATGGTGACCGGTAACACTGATCACGTTACTCAACTTGAAAGTTCCTGACCTTAGTTAGTTAGTTAGTTAGTTAGTCGACAGATCATCCTCGTTGCACATCAGACCATTCAGTCCATAAGTGCTCGGATCCCCTCCTCAGCAAATCCCGCAGCGTGTAGCGGCTAACGACGCCAGTTCTGTGTTGGTTTATCAATCTTCTTTGGCTTCCTGCGTAGTGTTCTTGTTTGGCCACCCCTCTTTTAATTTGCTGCTCTCGCAGTCTGGCCATTGTTGTAGATTCACAGTCATCACTTGGTTCTTGCAAAAGTCTCACTTCTCGTAGAGCATTCAGAATGTCAGCCTGGTCCATGGCGCGTCCGCCCTCAACAGTAGCCTCACCTGCGAGCTTGTCAGCCCGCTCATTTCCTTGTACTCCCGCATGCCCTGGCACGAAGATGAAACTAATCTTTGCCAGCCGAGACCGCTTCAGAGGCAGCAACCATTCTCTTCGAATCGACCCCCTCCTCTATCCTCTTGATCATGTTCATTGAGTCGCTAAGGAAACAAGCCCTAGTGAATGTCTGTGTCTCGAGCCATGTTATTGCTTTACTTACTGCCATGACTTCCATGGTCAGGCTACTTGTGGTTTCAGTGAAAGCACCAGAGTCCTCCTTCACAATTCTCCCTCCGGCCCGAGCTGTAAAGGCCCATGAGCTTCTCACATGTCGGACGACCGACCCATCTGTGTAGATGACCGCGTCACTGTCTAGCGAATTCTCGAAAATCAACGCTTGTACTTCAGCCTCAACAGCAGCCGGATTTTCTTGTCTGCATTTTCTATCTAGTTGGATGCAAACTGAAATGGATGTGCAGAAGTCTGTTGGCACTTGCACCCACTCCTCGCCAGGTTCTAAGTCCTCAAGTGAACACACCTGTTGAAGAATGTCCTCAGGCTTGACCCATCCACGACCGTCCTCTTTTTAACCTGCTGCCCTTCACCTTCCTAATTTCACTATGCAGTGGATGCTGTGTGTTTGCGTTAATTCTGAGGTAGGCACGTGCCCTGCAAACTTGCATTCTCTCTTCAATGGTTGGAAAATCAAGAAGGTAGCGCATCGCCCTGCATGCTGTATCTCTTGTACATCCAAGAATAATGCGCATAGCTTCATTCTGTATCCTTTCCATCCTTTCTATCTGCTTATGGCTGACAGTCAGGATTGCCATTGCATACTCCAAAACAGACATGACCAGCCCCTCGTACAGAAGAACATAGATGGCGCTGCTCACAGTTTACTGCCGCCATCACCCGCATCGCTGCCAAACCCCGCTTGGCCTTTGTTATCACCTGGTCTATGTGCACATTATAAGCAAGGCTTCGATCAAACCGTATCCCCAGGTAATTCATTGCCTGCGTTCTTTCCACCGTCTCTGAACACAGCATTACAGTTGGTGTTGGATTGTTGACAATATGATTATTCAACGAGAACCAGGTCACTGTTGCCTTAGTTGGGTTGACCATTGCCCCAGCTTCATCACACCAAGTACTTATGCGATTGAGTTCGGTTTGTAGTTCCACAGCAACCTCCTCTCTATCCTTACCCTGACGATACACTAAAACATCATCGGCATATGACAATGTCCTGCCAGGTCCAGTGATCTGCTCACTGGTGATTCTCACTGTGTAGGCGTTGAACAGTACCGGAGATAATGGTGATCCCTGTGGTAGGCCAGGATATATTGTTGTTGGTTCCGAAGTCCAACTGCCACATCTAAAAACTACTTTCCGTTGGAAGAGAGCTGCAGCGATCCAACTAAGGAGGAATGGACTTACGTTTAGTTCAAGAAGCTGAAACATTAAAAAATTGACCTGTTCCTGACCTTGTAATCACCAAGGTTTACCCTGAGGTTGAATATCACCAGGGCTTCACTAGCTAGAATCACCAGACGTTTCAGTGTTCAATCCCCTCAGGATCGGATGACACTCGTCGGACTCTTGACGGAGGTCCTAACCTAGACCTACCGACTTATTCAGCACTCAGCTCCTTCCAACATTGATCTCGCAGAATCAGACGACCACTCCCAGTATGGCCTCAATCAACTTCTGGATAGGCACTGGAATGAGTGGGCCCATAGAGCTCATGGTGCAGCTCTTGAATCTTCTTCTGTATAGTAATAACAGATCCTGAAACACGGAGAGGTTGGTGTGAGTACTCAACTACAACAAAGACTACCAGCATCTCCACCCTGTCACCTGCCTCTCAGACATTCCTCATGTCTACCAACATGAGTATGAAATCATCACATCATAGATCTACTTAGTCACTATAATATATAGGCATAATGATGGTAGAAAAAGCAATAGCACACCTGTTCAGTCAAGTAACACTTCTGGGCTACATATAACCCCTAGCACCAGAGTCGACTGTATGACTCTGTCAAGCATCCTTCGCCTGGTGCCAGTCCAATCCGGTTTCATCTTCTCATCATCAATCAACATATACACCTACTTTCCTTTCAGTGTAGTGATTACTTTATCGAGAAGGTGTCCAGCCGGACATCTCCTTCCTGACAGACTCATCAATTCATCAATCCCTTAACCCATGGACTGATCAATTACACACATTAATAACTATATGTCCATAATGAATTATACTCCTGATAATTCATTACTATAGCATTAACCAAGGAGAACTCATGACTTGTTACACTTAAATAACAAAATCATATCACAGCCATAGTGTCAGGTCTGGGATCCCTGCCCCAGATCCTGAGTTGCCCTTGTATTCACTGACTATCTTTCAGGACAGTCATACCTGTGCCGGTCGAGCACAGCTGTGGTGGCCATCCACCATTACACTTTCCCACAGCTACTGTGGGTCCCGTGTACCTTGTCCCGTGACGACTTAAGTCACGTCATCCAATGTAGCAAACCTCCAGACTCCACTACCAAACTCTGACTCCACCTTTTTTGGGGGGATTATTCCTCTCATATACTACCACTTCACGGCAGTACTCCAAGTACTCCATGAACCGAGTCAGGGTTCCAGAAGAGTAGAATATTAGAGACAGAAACGGTTAGGTTCAAACCTCGATCTATCTAGACACCACGGCCTCGAATTACGGAGTGCCGCATCCCCCTCGATCGGGTAGGTTCATTCATCGGATATGCACGATCGCATTGGGTCGGACCTATTCAACCTAATCGGGTTGGGCGTACCGGCCTACCTCTCAGTCAGCTACTAGACCAACGTATGATGGAACACGCACGGTCATCCTAGCGGACGGACATGACAACAAGCAGTAACAATAGTATCATGAATACCTCCTATCAACTGTTATCCTATCCGATGCCATACCATTCGGCTTACGCGGAATAACACTAGCTATCTGCACTACAGCAAATACACCACTGCTGATCTCACCTTGAATTCCTCGAAAAATCACCATCACTGATAGAACAATTAAGTTATCATTCTAATGTCACGAAGCACCTTACACATCTCTAATAATAAGCTCTACCTTATCATTTACAGCGTCTAGCATGTTGATGTAATGACTGACAAACTGTCGCCTTGCCTGCGTAATTAATAAACCAAACTAGTAACTGCTACACACTGTAAAGCATCATCGTTCGGCCTATTTTATTACACACCACTCGCTGTGGAATACGGCTTGTTCCGTCAGGTAACACATTACATCGCTGATCGATAAAGCCTACTTAAATATGCAAACCGCCAACTGTAACGGATAACGCTACGCGACAACTCAATTTTGCGACGGCAATTCATTCCGGGAACTCAGCACGGCATCACGACAACAGTTAAATAATAGAATAAGTATTCAACTAACCTGTGATTGAAGAATCACCAACTTGACTGCAGATGTCCGCACTGGCCGCGAATATTGACATCAAAATTACATCAGCCTGTTGGCTGCGATCTGCCTACGCTGAGGTTTGGTGGGCGACTGCTCACGACAAAGTCAGTGCGCTTTCCACTCGCCTACCCGGGCCGCGTGACTTTCCTGATTCACGGAGAAACCCAGAGTTACGATATGTTCTCTCAACCCCCGTGCTGCATGAAGCACCCGTGAACTTAGAGCTCTTTCCCACGTACGCACTTGAGGGAACATTCTAGATTTTTCTATAAATAACTAGAATAGCTCCGCCCCGCACTACGTTTCTAGGGAAATCCCCTATTAAGTGACATTAAATTCAAGGGAGACCAACGCCTCGCACTCCCTTCAAAGGGCTATTATGCAGAGATATGCCGATCTGTAGCCGTTTCGTCACACACATGATGATGATGATGTTGAGAATCAGTTCTGTTGTACACACAGGTGACTTACACAATAACATGGATAGTCATGAGGAGTCTTGGCTGGAGTCAGAAACCAGAAACAATGTTACTGAAAGGAGAAATTTGTCAAGTGCTACAACTTCAGCATGAAAATAAGATTTCACAATGTAGTCATGGCTACCTGGATTTTGAAACTCTATGACCTAGGACAGTTACCGTGTCTAATTCTGTACATGTTTCTGAATATTTCAAGTGCATGGCCATCTCCTGAACTGGTTAAACTTATAGCTGTTTCTATTGCAGGCTCCATGGTGAAGGAGTTATGGGCATGGTTTGTGACCCTGCATACCCACTTTCGGAACACAGCTGCGCGCAGTTTGGCAGCAGGCCGCTTTGCGTTGGTTTTTTATAAATTGGTACTGGTGCTGGTCATTCAGAAAACAATGGCAAACTACTGAACATAAACTTGCGAAACTATCACAACAGCAAAAATTGCTGGTGTTGACTGCAACGTCCTGTAAAGGATATGCAACTAACTTACTTCTACTGTACAGATCATATAGCAGTAAGAGAAATGATAGACTAGTGTTGAAAGAAATACTAATAGATGAAACCCATGACTATAAATATTTACTGTGAATGAATTAGAATAGACAGTGATTCTAAATTATATATATTGGAAACATCACCAAGTTTGCATAAACAAATTGTGTAAATGTTAGTTCTAGTAAGAAATGAATGTCACTTTGTTTAAAATTGTATTGGCTAATTCTCACCAGATTTGATATTCAATGTTGTGACAGCTTGTCATTGCACACACACATCATATTTTTTAACCGTGGGAATAAAAGAAGATATTGAAGATATGGAAGGAATCAACATTGGGGGACGATGCATCAATAACATTAGATATGCAGATGATACAGTCTTGATTGCAGACAATGATCAGGACTTGCAAAATTTAGTAGATGCGATTGTTACACACAGTGAACAACTAGGGTTAGAATTAAATTGTAAAAAGACAAAGATTATGGTCGTCACTAGGAAGGACGAAATACCACAATGTAATATACAAGTAAATGGGAATATTCTTCAACAAGTGAGCAGGTACAATTATCTCGGAACAGTAATAACATCTGATGGGAGATGCCTTGAAGAGATTAGAACAAGAATCGCCATGGCAAAAGTAGCCTTTAGCAAGATGAAAAACATATTGACCAATAAAAAGATGTCAATTGAAACGAGAAAAAGAGTGTTGAGATGCTACATTGAACCTGTACTTTTATATGGATGTGAAGCGTGGACAATGAGCAGTCAGGCTGAAAAACATCTGACGGCTGTAGAAATGTGGTTTCTGAGGAAAATGCAAAGAATACCATGGACAGCCAGAAAGACCAATGAACAAGTTCTTCCAGAAACAAATGAAGATCGTAAACTGATTAGAGACATTAGACGTAGACAGTCACAATTTTTTGGGCATGTTATGAGAAGAAATGATCTGGAGAACTTGGTGACAACTGGTAAGATCGAGGGGAACAGACCAAGGGGAAGACCTAGAAGCAAGTACCTGGATGGCTTGGCCTTGTGGCATGGTCGAGACAGGAACATGGAGCTGATCCACGACTCTGGTGATCGAGTGAGATGGCAGAACATGACCGCCCACGCTTACCGGCATGGCACATGATGGATGGATGGATGTATCCAGAATTTGATGGTAATATTTGGTAGATATTTGACAGATGTGGGAATCTTCAAGAACAAGTTCTCGATAAGCAGGCATTTGTTATCCTCTTCGTATTGTTTGTTTCCCAAGATGCTGGCTGAGCACACCATCTGTGTCACAATTTATTTATTTATTTATTTATTTATTTATTTATTATTTTTTTTTTTGGGGGGGGGGGGGAGGGGAGGGGACAAACAAGGTCTTTCGTAGTTTAAAATGAGTTGCAGATGTCAACAGGTCTTCAGAGTTACATTTCGTTCAGTAGTGTCCCACATCAGCTAGTGAAGTTAATAGCGAACTGAGCATGAACGCGGTCGGACGTGGGTTCGATGTCTGGGCTCATCACTTTCCAAAGTGAGGGAAACATTAGCCACCTATTCCTCCCTGCTCTTGGCCTAAAAATATCACAGATTCATAGCAAGAAACTGCTTTGGGACAATTTATTAATTGTATTATTATTAGTGTCCCGTGTTTAGATAATGACTATTCTATTTTCAATCATTAAAATATTGTTTTCACCCATGTAAAGACTAATTTTAACAATATAAAGATTATATTTGCAAGCATATAAAGATTCATTTTCAGCCATATAAAATAAAGCAGTTACCAAAAGTACAAAGATACGAGTCTCTTATATCAGAAGGCAAAGATTCTCATTTCTAATAAGACTAAAGGTTGTTTTTCATAGGGGTTAAAACAGATTTTAAAAACCACTCAGTCTGTACACTGTATATGACTCCCTTGGCAGTCACTTGTCAAAGTGTACCTTACTCGTAAACCCTTGCGAAAAATCCACCCCAGCAATGATCAACGTACTGAAACAGTGTTTTTTTTTTTTTTAAATAAAGTTGAGACTCAAAAAGTTATTTATGTAGTAAATCATATATAGATGTGCAAGGCACAACTTTTAGGGGACACCTTTGAACGAACAAATGACAAATAATATGACGCATATGACAGATGACTGCAGACTGATGTAGATATGGATGAATAAAGATGAACACTTATATCATTTGACAATATTTGTTGCAGTAGCAAACGTGATCATATTCAAGGGAGATATAGGCTTGGTCATTATCAGATACAATCACAATCCCTACAACTCGACTTCTGCTCAGGAAGACAGAAGAATGCTTAGTTAATTAATCAATCAACCTGCTTGCATGTAGCACAGGGGACCATGCTGTAATTAAGAATATTTGCTTCTAACAGAAAAATACAGCTGTGTGTATTGAAATGTTTCTAAAATGTTATTATTTTGAAAAGATTTATTTATGAAAGTGCTGGAAACAAAACGTAACTTTAATTTCTTTCAAATTCATTTACTTCCAGGTTAGATCAAACCTTGGGCAAGCCAGGAAATCTGTACGCAAGTTCTGCACGTGACAGAGAAAAAATGACCATTGGAGCTCGGATGGTTCGAGTGGAAACCCAGGTCTGTGGGGCACATATGTCGTAGTCTATGAAGCATAAGTAAATACAGATCTATACTTATGCAACATAGAGTACTTAAGAGTGTTTAAAAGTGGGAATAATTAGGAAATAAGCAAACTGTAAGAACAATTAAACATTGATAGCAAAATATCTGAGAATAGTAAAGAATATATATAGGCAGCAACAGCAGTTATAAGAACCAATAAAAGGAACATTTCAGAGTATAAGGAAAGATGTTAGACAAGGATGTGTACTGTCCCATGATTTGTTTTCATTAAGGAGTCAGCATATAAGACTACAGAAAATATACCAGTGATCATGATTGGTGATCATAATATAAATAACTTATATTATGCTGATGATAATAACAAGTTACAAGAAACTACAGAAAATGATATACAGTGGTTGTAGATAGTGAAAGCGTGGGCCTCAATTTGAATGAAAGGAAGACAGAAGTCATGGTAATATCCAAGGAACAGATCATGCCTAAATGTACATTTAACTTTCAGTAGTTTGCCATTGCTTTCTGAACGACTGGCACCTATACCATTTCATAACAAATCAGCGCAAGGTGGTCTGCTGCCAAATTGCCTGCAGCTGTGTTTTGAACGTTGTATGCGGGATTATGAACTGCGTTCGTAATCCCCTTCGCCATGGAGGCGGCCAAGTATCTAAGCACATAGATAAATTTAGACAAAACATTTACTGCAGAGACTAAGAACAGAACAGGACAAGAAAACTGTGTATTTTATCACATGAAGAAGATTTCATTAATAAAACCCTTTCATTAGAGATTTAAAGCGGAGTTATTGCACGCTACTTAGAACTAGGTTTAACATGTGGCTGCAAATTTGGGACAAATAGTAAACAGGCAACAAGGCCCTCTGTGGCTTCAGAGATGTGATTTTACAGAAGATTAAAATGAGTATTCCAAATGTTTTTAAAGAGGCTATGACACACAGACAACTTATAACAAACATCAGAAATAGGCTATGACACAAATACTTCTTCCTCTTCTTCTTCGTTCATCCGGAGTTTTTTTTTCAGATGTGATTGCGTTGTGCCTGTTTACAGCAGAGCTGCGTTCTTGTGCCGTTAGGCCGACACATCCGACTTCTGCGGGCATTTGTTGACCGGGTTAACATTCCCGGGGGTTTCTTAGGACGTTTGACTCTCACTGTTGTGGTGTTATCCCCCATCCCAGCTGGTCCATATAGAACAGCCAAAGATCCTGGTCAGCCCTCAAAGGAAGGCAGGGGCAGACCATGGGCATTCCCCGCCATCCAAGGAGGCTTCCATACTTGCAGAGCCGATACATAGCGCTCTGGTACTGGGCTCACCCAAGGAATCGTCCCGTCCTGCACATGGCTGCTTAGCCTCACTTCCGTATATTGGGCCTTCCGTTCACCATAGGCTGTTCTTCCGGAAACCAGAAGTATGCAGTCTGCAGATGACATCCACACAGTGGGCTTTTGATTCAGACTTTCCACATAATGGATTTGCTATCCAGGCAATATTCCATTTTGTGCCACTAGGACACTTTTCCACCTTTTATGAAGCCCACACAATGGGCTTTTGATTCAGACTTTCCACGTAATGGATTTGCTATACAAGCAATATTCCATTTCGTGACACTAGGACACTTTTCCACCTTTTTTGAAGCCCACACAGCAAGCTTTCGATTTGGACTTTCCACATAATGGATTTGCTATCCAAGCAATATTCCATTTCATGCCTCTGGGTCTTCATGCACCTTTAAATGTCAACCTGTATGTAGTTAAAGCTGCGGTCAACTTTAGCTTGTTGATATCTCCATAGAGCTTGTCCTCAAATGAAGCAGGTGTGGGCCAAAATATCTTTCTCTGTTCTGCATATATTGGGCAATCCTGCAGCAAATGTTTTGCTGTCATTTTTCCAGTTCTACAATTACATTCATCGGTATCTCCTATCTTTAGTTTATTGAACAAGTGGTACTTTCAGCCTGTTATGTCCTGTGCGGAGTCTGAAGATTGCTACTTGTTCTCTTCGGTCGAGTTTGTAATATGCATCATCCTTCTGATGGCCTGGATGCTCTGATTCTCATTTGGTTCTATAGGTGCTTTTTATCAACCTCTTTGCCTCATTATAGGTTATGTCTATGTCAGGCTGTGGTAGTCGTCCGCCCTTTTTTGCCAGTCTGTCAGCCTCTTCGTTTCCAGGTATACTGCAATGTGATGGGATCCACTGTATTACAACTTTTTTGGATTTCTGGCATAGACCATGGAGTGCTGCTCTTAGGTCAGTTAGTTCTGTGCTGTTATTGCTCTTCAGTATTGAGACAGCTGACTTTGCATCTGTGAAGATAGCTATTTGCTTCTCTTTATTTTCCTCCATCAGGAGCATTTCTGCTGCAGTTTTCAGAGCCTCTACCTACCGCTTTGAAGTTACTTGAAAATTTTCCAGTTGCCATTGAATGTGTTTTTTTCACTCCATTTTGTAAATTTAGGAGAATTCCTCCTCCTCCATTCTCTATTGAATTTTTGGCTGATCCATCTGTATATGCATGGGTCCAATTGCTGCTTGGGTAATGTTCTTTTATGTAGTTTAGGGTTATTTCTCTTCTTTCGGTTTCATGCTGAGTGTTCTTTTTCTCAATACCAGGAATGTTTTCTATCATCTCAGGCAGTTGCTGCTGTCTCCAAGCTGGGAACTTGTGTGCATTGTATATGGGCTTGACTGTTGATATGTTAAGTATAGGATCCGCCCTAATCCTTCGTTTTGCAGTTTCTACAAAGTTGCTACGCTTCAGTCTATCCCTTTCCAAAACCATTAAATCTGTTGTACATAGGGTGGTCTGTCAATCTTCTAAATTTTTCTGCTTGTTGCTGGGCTCTGCTATCTCTTCTATCCTGCATTGGTTGTAAACAAGTGATCTTTTCTAGTTCATTAATAGGCGTTGTCTTCAGGCTTCCAGTTATGATTCGCATTCCTTGGTTTTGGACTCTACTTATTTTGTTAAAGTTTGACTTAGCTGCTGTTGCCCAAGCTGCAATGCCATATTCCAGTACTGGCCTCACCCGTCCAGTATATAACTTCTTGAGAACTTTCTCATCTGCTCCCCACGTTGTACCAGCAAGCTTTTTCATGATTGCCATTCTCTGCCTTGCTCTTGTTCGATTTTTTCTCAACCTGTGTCTTCCATGTCAGGCTGACGATCAAAGGTGACTCCTAGATAGTTTGGATTTTCTTCATGGCGCAATATTTTTCCATTCAATACCAGCTTAGGTTGCTGAGTTTTATTTGAGAGGGAGAACACTGTGCATGTTGTTTTCTCCTCACTTATCTTCACTAGCCATGATTTTGACCAGTCCTCTAGCGCTAATAAGGCTTGCTGTATTCTGCTGTTAGCTGTACTAATATATTCTTCAGATGTCCATATGGCTAGGTCATCTGCAAATTAGGATGTGTGTACTCTGGCTGGAAAATTTTATGTGATGTCATTTATATATGCTAGGAATAATGTTGGTGAAAGAACTCCTCCTTGGGGGACACCTTGCTCCAGCAGCATCATTTTGCTTGTTTGTCCTTGTACTTTTGTCCTGGCAGTTCTGTTCTCAAGGTAGTGGCTGATCCATTTATACATTTTTCCACAAACATGCATGTTTTGCAGTTTTACTTTCAGTCCTTCCTTCTATACTTTATCAAATGCTTTTTCTAAACCTATCCAGACTGCTAGTGTGTGCTTTTTCTCTTGGAAGGCATCCTCTATTTCCTGAGCTATATAGGTTATTTGATCTTCAGTGGATCTGTACTTTCTGAATCCTGCTTGGTGTGGTGTTAAGAGTTTGTTTTCTTCCAGATGCCATGTTAGCCTGCCATTGATAATGCGTTTCATTAATTTTCCTACACAGCTAAGTAGACTGATAGGTCGATAGCCATTTGGTTCTTCCAGGTCTTTTCCTTTCTTTGGGACTGGTATTAGTATAGCTTCCTTCCATGCCTGTGGGACTATTCCTCTCTTCCAGCTGTTATTTAGGACTGCTAGTAGTTTCTTCTTTGCCTTGGTGCCTAGTCCTATTAGCATTTCATTTGTGATTCCATCCTTTCCTGTTGATTTCTTCTTTTTTAGGGTATTCATTGCCTGTTCCATTTCTTCCATTGTTAGATTTGCCATCATATATTCTGCTGCTGTCTCTGTATTTCTATGATGTATCTGTTTGTCTTTGATTGCTTTCTTCTGTTCGGTTGTAATATCAATGTGGTTTGCATTTGCATAGTGTTCCATTAGTGCATTTGCAGCCTTTATTCCTGTAAGCAAGGCATTTCCTTGTTTAATTGTTATTTGTTTGTTTCTAGGTCCTTCATTGTTCATGGCTTTCACTAGTTTCCATAGTTTGTTTCCATCCCTGTCAAAATTCAGGTTTTCTGTTTTTTCCCTCCAACAATCTCTTGTTGTTTGATTTACTGTTCTTTTATATTTTGCTGAGATGGCTTTGAGAGAGATATTCGATATTCGCTTCAATTGTTTGTTCTCTCTCTGCTGTCTTCCTGGCATCTTCAACTTTGTCCTCCAAACTTTGTAGTTCTTCAGTCCAGTATGGTTTGTAATTTTTCCTCGCTTCTCTAGGAATGGACTCAGTGGCTGCCTGTATTATCCTCTGTTTAGACTTTCCACCATTTGCTTTATGTTGCCATATCGTGTATTTATGTTTTCACAATATGTGTCTGTTAGTATGGCAAATCTGTCCCAATCTGCTCGTTTGTAATTCCAGCGGGGCAAGGGCTTTTGCTCCTGTGGAACATACTCCATATTCATTACAAGCTTGATTGGTCTGTGGTCACTACCTGCTAATTGGTCCAGCACATGGCGATCGATTTTGTGGAGGATGTCTCCTGTGCAGAAAGCTAAGTCTGGAGTAGAAGTGGTAAGCCATCTTCTGGAGTAGAAGCTCGGTGTGTCATCCGCTTTGTTGAGTAGATGGAGATTTGAGTCTATTTCCCAGTCCTCCAATTCATCTCCTCTTTTGTCAGTATCTGGGTATCCCCATCTTTCTGAACGGCTATTAAAGTCTCCGACAATAATGCAGTTTGTGTCAGTTATTTTCATGTTTGAGAGTGTAAGGTCCTTATCTGCTGGGCTATACAGATTGTAGATTCTTATTTTCACGTCCTTTATCATTATATCAACACCTATAATTTCCGTTTGGTTGTCAGAGATCACAGATACTTCGCTGCAAGGTATTGTATTTCGTGTAAGTATTAGAACTCCTCCTTTGTGTCCTTCACGGTCGAAACGTGTGGCCTGATATCCTCTGACTGAGAATTTGTGATTGGCGTTGAGGTGTGTCTCTTGAATGCATGCCACATCTATTCTATCTTTATGAAGACGCTGTGTTAGGGAGTCTTTCTTCTTGTAAACTCCTTCGGCATTCCACTGTAGTATGTTGAGTGTCCGGGGTATTTGGTCAATAGCTCTTAACCTACTCCTCTGTGCCTTGACTCCACAGCACAGGGGAAGGTGACCACCAGTAGTCATGGGTGGACCCCCTTGAGGCAGGGGGCCCGGCACTATAGCCGCCTGATGGGACTTCACGGGATTAGCACCATAACGATTAATTTTGATTTGTGACATCATGAATTAAGTTACGTTGCACTGCTTTGTCAAGCCTGTGGCTCAGTACATCCGATTTCGACAAGCATTTATTCGGGATGCTTTCCCTAGCCTTTGACTGTCCCCAGTCTACCTACAAGGCAGCAGGTTTTACGTTGCACTGCTTTGTCAAGCCTGTGGCTCAGTACATCCGATTTTGACAAGCATGTATTCGGGGTGCTTTCCCTAGCCTTTGACTGTCCCCAGTCTACCTACAAGGCAGCAGGTTTGTGTGTCTCTTCGTCTGGTCCCTCTCCCTTGACCTGTCCGACATGGGTGGCCCTACCAGTAGCTGTGCTACCGTCGGCATAGCTCTTGGGGTCATTGGGACGCACAAGCCTCGTCACGGTGGACACACAGCAGAGGGGCTGACACAAATACAACTTACAACAAACATCAGAAAGAGGCTATGACACAAATACAACTTACAACAAACATCAAAAAGAGACTATGACACAAATATAACTTACAACAAATATCAGAAAGAGGCTATGACACAAATACAACTTACAACAAACATCAGAAAGAGGCAGTTATAATTTTTGGCCACATTATGAGAAGAGAAAAACTGGACCACATGACAACTGGGAAGATTTGTAGACAGAAAGATATCTGCTTCTTCTTTTGGGAACTACTGTCTTCCATCTCTGTTCTGTCCAAGCCGCTGTGATGTTTAATCTGGCATCAAGTATTTCAGTTTCTGAGACCTGACGCTGTTTATAAACCAGTTGTCTCCAGTAGTCAGATCTTGTGTGTGTGTGTGTGTGTGTGTGTGTGTGCGTGCGTGCGTGCGTGCGTGCGTGCGTGAGCTTGTTTATGTACACTAAATATCATACTTAATATATCTTCATACCTATCCTCATGTACCCTCTTTGTACATAATTTATTATGTGTATATTCTTATGTAATTTATCTTTACATAATTTACCCTTATATATCCTTTTTATATAACTATCCATTCCTAATATATTTTTATGTATTTTATTCTTACATCAAGAATTGTTGTATAACTGATACATATATAACATTCTTATGTAATTTATACTTATGTAAGATACTGAGTGGCTAGAATGCTGCACTCATATCTCGGGAGACCTGGGTTTGAATCCTCGGTAAGGTGTGAATTTTTTCTGTCGGGGGTAAAAAGACAATCCTAGCCTGCACAGTTCACGGCAACCGCACTAGTCAGGAGGGCCTTAATTTCTCAGGCTTAGAAAGACCCCCCTCCCACCATTCCTATACCGCAAGGTACTGTGGGCTGTAGAGACAGTAAGATATCATTATTTGTACATAAAACATTTATACCTAACTTATCCTTATGTAAAGTAGCATAATATAACTTATCTATTATACTATTATTACTTATATGTATGTAACACACTTTTATATAACTTAACAGTATGTGAGTTTTCCTTATTAATGATTACCTTGAGTAAACATTTTCATGAATCTTGTCCTCAGGTAAACCATCTTGACAAAAAGATGGACCAGGTTATATTCCTTCTTAACACCTTGCTCAAGGCAAAAAGTATTAACATCGAGTCCAGAGAAGATGAAGTGTGACATAGTGGCACAATGTGTTTCAAGTATCAGTGAATACTGAGAAGGCATAATTTAAAGTCAAGCTCCACGTGTAAGATGTTCTAGATAGTTCTAGAGAACATTTTGCTGAGGGTGTGAAATTAGGCGATTAACTTTTTTTCATTCCCAGACGGTTACAGCTGCTGTCTGATGAGAGAAATGATGATAACAAAATTGCAAGTGCATTACGTTCAAGGAGCCAAGTATGCACACAACAGTTGTCAGATTTATTTAGTATTATCTGACACACGGGT
The DNA here is from genome assembly GCA_014155875.1 of Cepaea nemoralis. Taxonomy (NCBI): domain Eukaryota; kingdom Metazoa; phylum Mollusca; class Gastropoda; order Stylommatophora; family Helicidae; genus Cepaea; species Cepaea nemoralis. Next base: position 288,287 of record JACEFZ010010797.1, on the reverse strand, counting down.
ACAGATGAATGCTCTGACTAAATGTAAGAAGTACCATTACAAACTGGCATATTGACTGGTACACATGAATGCTCTGACTAAATGTAAGAAGTACCATTACAAACTGGCATATTGACTGGAACAGATGAATGCTCTGGCTAAATGTAAGAAGTACCATACAAACTGGCATGTTGACTGGTACACATGAATGCTCTGGCTAAATGTAAGAAGTGCCATTACAAACTGGCATATTGACTGGTAAAGATGAATATTCTGGCTAAATGTAAGAAGTACCATTACAAACTGGCATGTTGACTTGAAAATTTGCCAATCAGGCTTTTCCATTGTTTGGAATATAAAGAGTTCAGAATAGTTTCAGTCAGAAATATGATCTGAACATTTTATCAGTGTTTCAGGTCTGAGAATTGTGATATTCTACATGAAAGAATGAGATGTGTGTGTATAACCATGTAAGATGTGAAATATGAAGTTATATATGATGTGATGTTTTTCATGAGGAGATGTGAGATTACAATTAAGATACAGTGTAAGGACTATTCAGAAGAAGGCCAATGTAGGCTGGCCATGGCAATGCGAAATGTTAAATTGGACACAGCATGAGCCAACAAATTAAAATAAAAGTGTTTAGAACATGCAGGTGGCGGCACAATACAGACAATTGTGGAAACTTGGATATATTCCAGGTGGCGACACAAGACAGACAATTAGGGAAGCTCTACGATGAGGCCAAGGGCTGAAATTCTTGATTTATGGTGCTGAGGATGATAATGTTACTGTGATCTGCGAGATGTGACAATCTGTGAAATGTGACAAACTGTCAAATGTGACAATCTGTGAGATATGAAACAACATACAGAAAAGCCAATATGTGAGGTGTGAGATAATATACAATAAAGCTAGTATGTGAGGTGTGAGACAACATGCAACAAAGATAACATGTGAGGTGTGAGACAACATACAACGAAGATAACATGTGAGGTGGGTAACATGTGAGGTGTGAGACAACATGCAACAAAGATAACATGTGAGGTGGGTAACATGTGAGGTGTGAGACAACATGCAACAAAGATAACATGTGAGGTGTGAGACAACATGCAACAAAGATAACTTGTGAGGTGTGAGACAACATGCAACAAAGATAACATGTGAGATGTGAGACAACATGCAACAAAGATAACATGTGAGGTGTGAGACAACATGCAACAAAGATAACACGTGAGGTGTGAGACAACATGCAACAAAGATAACATGTGAGGTGTGAGACAACATGCAACAAAGATAACATGTGAGGTGTGAGACAACATGCAACAAAGATAACATGTGAGGCCCATGTCCTCCCTATATATTTTTTCACATTTGGCTTTCAAATTTTCCTACTTGGGCAATATTTTTCATCTTTGGGTAACAAAATTTTCGTAGTTTTCATAAGTGTGGACAAGTTATTTCTGTACTTGCTGGAAATTTTTCACATTTAGCTAACAGATTTTCCTACTTGACCAAGGTTTCTTCCATTTGGCTAACAAAGTTTCTTAGTTTTCATAAGTTTGGTTGAGATGTTACTGTATTTGGTCTAACTTTTTCTCATTTGGTTGAGAATTTTCCTTCTTTTTATAAGTTTGGATGAGATATTTCTCTCTTTGGTTGATATTTTTTCATATTTGGTTATCAAATTTTCCTACTTGGCCAATACTTTTCCTATCTGGCTAACAATTTTTTCCTATGGATTGCATACATGTGGAGGAACTATTTCTGCATTTGGTCGACATTTTTCACATTTGGCTAACAAATTTTCCTACTTGACCTCGGTTTTTTCGCTTTGACTAACAAAGTTTCCTAGTTTTCATAAGTTTGAGTGATGTATTTCGTTACTTGGTCATTATTTTCCTCTTTGAGTAACACATTTTCCTAGTTGGTCAATATCTTTCCCCGTTTGGTTATCAATTTTCGTATTTTTTTTTTTATGTGTTTGGTTGAGGTATTTCTGTATTTGGCCGACATTTTTTCCAGGTTGGTTGACAACTTTTCCTACTTTTTATAAGTCTGGGCGAGATATTTCTCTCTTTGGGTGATATTTTCTTTTTAGATTTGGTTAACAAAGTTTCCTACTTTTCATAAGATTGAACGCTGTATTTCGTTACTTGATCAGTAATTTTCCTCTTTGACTAACACATGTTTCCTACTTTCACATTTTAGTTAACAAAGTTTCCTACTTTTCATAAGTTTAGTTTTTCGTTAGGTACCTTGTTTAGTGTTTGTGTCAGTTTTCACTGTTTGTGTCAGCAATTTTCATTGGTTGTTTCAGTTTTCATTACACGCGCGTGTGTGTGTGTGTGTGTGTGTGTGTGTGTGTGTGTGTGTGTGTGTGTGTGTGTGTGTGTGTGTGTGTGTTTAATTTGTGAGTTTCTTATTGTGTGTGTTACATTTCAACGTTTACATTTGCCTATTCTGGTTTCTTTTGTTGTGTCAGTTTGTTTTTATGTCAATTTGGCGTTGTTTTTGTCATCAGTTTTCGTTATTTGTTTCATTGTGTTGATGTGTCGTTTTTCATTGTTTGTGTTATTTTGTCGTGTTATGTTTATTTTTCTGTAGTTGTCTTTTACATTTTGGCGTTTATGTCATTTTTCCCCATTCTTTTTGTCAGTTTTCATTGTTGGGTCGGTGCCTTATTATCCTATATGTTTATTTTAGTGAGTAATTTGAGGATTTGTGATCACGTATTTGTCGACCTTGATGGAACGGACAATCGATGGCCTCATAAGTTGTGTTCGTTACGCTATATTCGACGCCATTTTGCCTTGTAGTTGCCTTGTCGTTGCCGTATCGTTGCTTGGTCATAATGGTCATGCACCCTTCATGGACATGTGGAGAATGAAGTTATCGATATCTCACAATGAGCCTTTTTCGCGGCTCTGAAGACACTATCAATAACTTAGCGAGCATGATAGAGTGGGGGATTATGACGTTATCACCTCTTACAGCTACAAAATACAGATATTTCAGTAACACATTACACAGCATACAACACAAACTAGTTTTGAAGTACATAGTACACAAGACACCACAACTTAGAGTAATATATAGCACACATTAAACTGGTATAGTACAGAATTTCTACGTCACTTGTATGCAACAAACAACACCCAAACTCTTTTGTAACCCACTCAACCATTGGTGGAATACAAATCAACCAATCAGATTTTGTGTTAGAAAACTAGCACCCTCGACTACTATTTTCGTATATACAACTCCCACTCATGCACAGCACAGACAAATTGGTGAGGAAACGAATGCGAAGTCATTTGAGTGCTCACAATAAACAAGGAAGGGTGTGTTTTGAAGTTTGTTTAAAATAATTTCAACATGTTTTCTAATTCATCAGAAGTTAACAATCGTGTATTCTGAAATATATATGTAGGGGAGACTGGGGAGAAATGGACATAGGGGAGAAATGGACCACCCCCTCTCTGGTCCCTGGCTGTGATGCAATGAAAGTGAAACCATAATAAGTTTGTTTTCCACATCAAGCATAGTCCGAATTTTTCATTTGCCATCGACTTCCCGCACAGGTCGTTCCCACGCAAAGTTTGAAAAATTTTCTGCACTAAAGTTTCTTTTTCCAGTTCCAGACACCATCGTAAAGCAAACGCATAGTCAGGAATCTCGGCGATTTCAATGCTCGTGTGGGCAAGGACTCGAGTTCATGGCCAGTGTCCCTTGGAAAATACAACATCGGTCGCATGAATGAAAATGGGCAAAGGCTGCTGGAGCATTGTACCAGTAATGACCTATGTATTACAAACTCTTTTTGTAAAACAAAAGAGATGCATAAGGTCACATGGAAACATCCAAGATCCGGCCATTGGCACCAGCTGGACTTCATCATCACACGGAGACAACATCTGAACCATATATCATTGACTCGTAGTTACCACAGTGCTGACTGTGATACAGATCATTCTTTGGTTGTTGCAAGAGTTAGACTGAGACCAAAGAGAATCTACATAGCTAAACACAAGTCTAGCCCCAGGATTAGTATTATTAACACTCATGATCCTGAAAAGTGCTTTCAGTTTCAACAGCAACTTGAAGACGCTTTCACTGATACACCAGAAAATTGTACAGTAAATGAAAAGTGGGGTCAAATTAAGGAAACTCTTTATAAAACTGCCGTAGGGGTTTACGGCACTGTGGATCATAAGAGGCAGGACTGGTTTGCGGCCAACAGCGAGACTCTGCAGCCCTTGATTGATAAGAAGAAGAAAGCTCTCTTAAGAAACAAGGAAAGACCAACGCGTAACACTCTGAGTGAGCTAAGGCAAGTTAGGAAGGATGTGCAAAAGGCTGCCAGGCAGTGTGCAAATGATTATTGGATCAAGTTATGTGAGTCCATTCAAATCGCAAGTGATAAGGGAGACATAAGAAGCATGTATGAAGGAATAAAGAAAGCCTGTGGTCCAGTAATCAAAAGAAGTGCACCATTGAAATCCTTGACTGGAGAAGTCATCACTGATAAGAAACAAGCAGATGGACAGATGGGTAGAGCACTATTTGGAGCTTTACTCAAGTGAGACCAAACTAGCGGATGATGCCCTTCAACGCCATAGAGGCTCTACCAACTCTTGACCACCTGGACACACTTCCCACCATAACAGAAGTTAAGTAGTGCTATAAATGAACTTGCATCTGGCAAGGCTCCAGGTAAGGATGGGATTCCAATAGAGGTTATCAGGAGTGGGCAAGACACACTCACTATACAGATCCACCAGCTAATAGAGCTATGCTGGCATGAAGGACAAGTCCCACAGGATTTCAAAGATTCAAGCATCATAACACTGTACAAGAACAAGGGCGATCGGAGCGACTGCAACAACTATAGGGGTATCTCACTTCTGTGTTTGTTGGAAAAGTATTTGCCAGAATTGTTCTGCGCAGACTTCAAGTCCTAGGAGATCAAGTCTACCCCGAATCACAGTGTGGCTTTCGACAGAACCGGTCTACCACTGATATGATATTCTCATTGCGACAAATGCAAGAAAAATGCCGTGAACAGAATCAACCACTGTTTATTGCCTTCATCGACTTCACAAAGGCATTTGATTTGGTCAGTCGTGAGGGTCTGTTCAAGGCACTAAAGAAGATTGGCTGCCCACCAATTCTTCTGTCCATTGTGGAATAGTTCCACACAGGCATGAAGGGTATAATCAAGTTTGATGGTGCAACTTCTGAAGAATTTGAAATCAAGAGTGGAGTTAAGCAAGGTTGTGTACCAGCTCCCACCCTCTTTGGAATATACTTTTCACTTCTACTGAAATATGCATTTCGTGATCAGGATGGTGGTATATACATTCACTCACGTTCAGATGGCGGCCTCTACAATGCTCAGAGATTGAAGGCTAAGACCAAATTTAGGAGGGTACTGATCAGAGAGTTGCTTTTTGCAGATGATGCTGCAGTTACGACCCACTCTGAGGAAGAATTGCAATGTCTGCTATCTGCATTCTCCAATGCTTGTTCTGAATTTGGTTTAACAATTAGCAAAAAGAAGACACAGATTATGGTGCACATGGGGTACCATCAATCTTTATTGACGACGCCGAACTAGAGATAGTAGACCATTTTACATATCTAGGATCAGTGGTAAATAGCAAATTATCCCTAGATCAGGAAATCAACATCCGGATTGGTAAGGCAGCAACAACAATGAACAGGTTAAGAAAAAGAGTCTGGGAGAACAGGAAGCTTACTGCCAAAACAAAAGTCCTTGTCTATCAAGCCTGTGTCCTTGGTACTCTTCTCTGTGGCAGTGAAACCTGGACAACTTACTCACACCAAGAGAACAATTTAAACAGCTTTCATATGCGGTGTCTGCGAAGAATTCTTGGTATTAAGTGGCAAGACAAAATAACAAATACTGAAGTATTGGAAAGATCAGGTTGTGTGACAGTTTATTCCATGCTCAGTCTTCGTAGACTTAGATGGATAGGACATCTTAGGAGGATGGATGATGGTAGAATACCAAAGGATATCTTTTTTGGTGAATTACAGATGGGTAAGAGATCTCAGGGTCGGCCTCTACTACGATACAAAGATGTGTGTAAGCGGGACATGATTGATACAGGCATTGATAATGCACATTGGGAGCAAGTCGCCGCTGAACGTGTTGCATGGAGGGCAAATATCAGAAATGGAATAAAGTCAAAGGAGAAAATTATTGCAGAAAAGTCACACGCCAAGTTTTTGAGACGTAAGATGGTGCATGATGGTGGAAATGACCACGTGTTCACATGCACCCACTGTGAACGGACATTTACAGCTCAAATTGGCCTTATCAGTCACACTCGCTACCGCCATAGTTAAAAGTTATTATGCCTTTTTAGAGCACAAACTATCGTCTGTCAAGACGGCAAGGTGCCAATGATGAGTCAGGAATCAGGACAAGGTAATTACGTTAATATCTTTATTTACTTGTTATTTAAGAGTTCATATAAAAAATATATCATATAATATTAGATTTAAGAGACTTTATGGCTGAATAGTTTAATACATTGATGGGGGAGAAATGGACCGGTTCATTTCTCTCCATGGTTCATTTCTCCCCATAGAAGAAATTGACAAGACAGTCTGTTGTTATTAAAAGTGTTGAAGATTGCATTCGAATATCAGCATTATTGATTCTTTTTAATACTGGGGTCTAAATCTAGACCAATAAAACTGTTAACAAATTTGATTTCAGTGATTTATTAAAGATGCACGCCATTCGTGCTATGATCAGTATTTCTTTGCAAATGATAGGCTTACCATTCTAAATGTTATATAATTCTGTCACTCTTTTGTTTCAGATGCCAAGATTGTACATCAGAAACACCAACAAGGGTCTCGTTACGGAGGAACGTATGAGAGAAGCTGTTAATGCTGTGAAAAATGGAATGAAAGTGAGGAAAGCTGCAAGGGAGTATGGCATTGCTCGCTCTACCCTCAAAAACAATCTTACAAAAGACAGAGAAGGAAATGGTCTGCCTACTAGACTCGTACCAAATTATAGGCATAGCCTTGTTTTCACAGCTAAGCAAGAAGCTGATTTTGCTAGTTACTTGAAAGATTGTGCAAGAATGTTCCATGGACTCACAACTAAAAATGTTCGTATTTTGGCGTACGAGATGGCGAAAGTCAATAACATTGCACATCCTTTAACCTGGGATGAGCAAATGATGGCAGGGAATGACTGGCTTTGTGGATTTTTGCGACGGAATCCCGAGCTGACCATAAGGCAACCTGAGGCAACATCTCTGGCTAGAGCTACAGCTTTCAACAAACATAATATTTGCACCTTCTTCAACATTGTGAAGGAAATCATTACAAAACTAAATGTGAGTGGAGCTCAAATCTACAATTTGGATGAGTCAGGTCTGACCACTGTACAGAAAGTGCCAAAAGTAATTGTCCCACGAGGAGTGAAGCAAATAGGCCAGGTGACATCCAGAGAAAGAGGAGAACTGGTCACAATCTGTTGCATTGTGTCAGCTACGGGTCACATTATCCCTCCAGTTTTTGTGTTTCCCAGAAATATTTTAAAGAATTTTATGCTTGCTGGAGCACCTGAAGGTTTCCTTGGCCTTGTGAATGAATCAGGTTGGATGACCCGTGATAATTTCGTCAAAGTTATAAATCACTTCATTAAGCATTCAAGACCTTCCAAAGACTTCCCTTTGATTTTGATCTTGGACAATCACGATTCCCACATTTCACTTGAACTGTGCAAGAAAAACAACATTCATGTGATCACGTTGCCACCACACACCTCATCTAAAACTCAGCCCTTGGACCGTTCAGTTTTTGGACCCATGAAGTCGGTCTACAACAATGCGTGTGATTCATGGATGATGAAAAATTTTGGGACACCACTGACAATCTATCAAGTTGCAAATCTAGGAGGCCACTCTTTTCTTAAAGCGGCAACTCCCATTAACATTCAATCAGGCTTTGCAGTGTCAGTTATTTGGCCCTTTAACGAAGATGTTTTTACAGAAGATGATTTTATGCCTTCAGAAATAACGAACAGGCCCATCAGCAAGGACAGTGAAAATGCCACTTTAGAAAGCAATGAACAGACAGGATCAGCATCTCCACATTGTGGTACCAGCACAGATCAAACTGCACAAGAATTTCATGAACATCAGAAAGAGTGTAATGTTGAGAACCTTGTAGATGACTTGCAGGAAATATCAGGGAGTCTTCAACATAAAGCTACTTCTTCCTTTACTTCGCCTCATGTTTTCAGAGGACTACCAAAAGCTGGTCCGCGAAAAGATTCAAATAATATGAGGAAAAGAGGAAAAACTATGCTGGCTACTTCTACGTCCAGAAATGGATCGAATTAGGGAAAGAGCGGTGATGAAAGAAAAGGCAGCAAAAGTTCCACCCAAAAAGGCAAAGAGACAGCTGCTGAAAGAGCTTGATGTTGATTCAGATCCAGAAACTGACATTTCGTTTTGTGATGACACAGATTCTGATGTTTCATTTGATGAAAATGAGGAGTGTACGGTTAGCTTGACTGGTGTGCGTGAGGTTTTTGAAGGCCAGTGTGTGCTATGTGAATATGGAACAAAGAAGACTTGTGTTTACTATGTAGGAATTGTAAGGGGAGACATTGATGATGATGGTGATGTTGAGGTAGAGTTCTTGCGCAAGAGTGAGAAGGTTGCTGGTAAATTTGTTAAGCCTAAGGTAGAAGATGTCACCAGTGTCTCAATTACATGTATTAAATCACAGCTTACTAGATCTACAATCACTGGAACCACTTCTAGGACCAAAGATGGCTATGTCTCCAAAGAAAGTCTTGCAGGCATAAATGTTCGATAAAACTTTATATTAGATTAATATATCATATTAAACTTTTTTTACTGTCGCTTAAAATAATAATAAAAACTGCAAATATCCTTTTAATGATTATTTATTTCTTATAGCAATATGGATGAGTTGTTGCTGCTTCTTTTTAAAAAAGGTCAATTTCTCCCCACTATGGTCCATTGCTCCCCACGTGCTGGTCCATTTCACCCCAATGGTGGTCAATTTATCCCCATGTTCATATACATTTTTGAAATGCATTTTGTAAAGAAACATATAGAAATAGATTGCTAAATGTTTTCCCCTTTTAAAATAAATGAATGTACAACATTTTAGTCATGGTTTTGTTATGTTTCGATAAAATCTGTTCTGGTGATGAGCAAAAATTGAAAACTACAAAATTGCTGGTCCATTTCTCCCCAGTCTCCCCTACCAGTTGAATGTGTGAATACTCTTTTGATTTGTTCGACATACACATGACTATTGTATAAGGAGTCGCCTAGTTTATTACTCAAATGTCCACCCAAAGACATTAATATTATTACCAGACCGGAATTGATGCCTTCATCTGAAAATATTTGATCTGCTATATTCACAAAGACAGTGTATGCTTCCTCTGTTGAAATATTATTGTCTACAACAGAGTCAACACAACGGCTCATGTCTATGGATAAGATAGTCGAGTAATTTCTTCGTCTTACAAGGTGGTTCTATGTATGTCTGGACAACCTCAATGAAACGACTCTCAAGTTCGGTCATTTCATCGGAGAATGGCAACTACACAGAAGCACGCATGTACTCTCTGTAATAAAACCTTCATACGCCCTGCTGACCTACGTCGACATGTTGCGACTTCTCATTGTGGGGGTGTTTTTAATTGTGCTTATTGTTATCGTATTTATGCCCGGAAAGATACCTTAAGGCGACACGTGAAGAGTGAACATGAAACAACAACTAACAATGACCAAGATGCAAGTCGCAAGAGAAGAAGAGAACCAACCACAGACGAACAACCTACTGGTAAACGCCGGAAGTCAACTAACCAACAAGTATCGAATGATGGAGTGTCGTATTTTACAAATACTCAGATACCGCCAGCTAGCTTTTCGCCGGTTAACAATAATGAGTCAGTAGCTAGTCCCTTGTCGATAGTTACAGACACTCTAACAGCATCATCTATTACCTTACTGAACGCAAATGAGGAATTATCATCACACATGAAATCGACTCAACAACAGTCAACATCTAGTGCCTTACCCAGTGACGCACAACCAGCATCAGCATCAGCCTCATCATCATCATCAGCTAGTGAATGTCTTTCGCTGTGGGTTTTACCCATGGATATTAAAAACATTTATATTGAAAATTGGGACACGCTTAGATCACACAGACGGTGTGGTCGTTATTTGTCTAAATGGACTTTTTTTAACCGACCGGATACTCATGCCACCGTTGACTGGGGTTCCCGATTATTCCCGATCTTCAACGCCCAGACCTCTCATTTTAAAATTGTCGTCAGCCTGCATACAATATTGAGGCATCGAGAGACACAAGCCCTACGGTTCTACCATGCATGCCCGAATAATTCGTCCTTGTTCCCTACACCCTTTTCAGTATCCAATAGGTCTGATTTCGAGGCGTTTGTGGCAAAAGTGAATGCTGTAGATTTGTTAAATCAGCTAGTATAGTTAGACCAGATACAAAATTCTGTGTTGAATCAATACCCAGTATCACGTTTTATATTTACAAGCTGGTGGAATTCCCTCTATGATGTTGTTTAGAAACCATAAACAACGACCACTGATCGCTTTGGGACGTTAAAGACGCAAGATTTAGATGTTTCAACCTAATAGATGTTGTCTACCAAATAAAAGTCGTGTGAAAATGTTACCTTTTTTTTTTGGTTTGTTTTCTTTATTGTTGTTTTATGTTTTATGTTAAACGTCGTACCTATAATTACACGGGGTCATTTGATGACCACTTGACCACCTCTTGACCACTCTGTCACTACATGCACAATCCCCTACTATTTAAGGGGTCACTTGACCCTTTGACCATTGCTTGACCACTACATGACAACTATTTGACCACCTCAAGATCATCACCACATCACTACACCTACTTTCCCAGCCAATTTAAGTGGTTACTCGACCACTTGACCACTACTTGACCACTAATTTGCCACCCTTTAATCATCACCATATCATTCCAACAACTTTTCCATAAAATTTCCTCACTTGACCACTACTTGACCACTGCTTGATCACTAATTTACCATCCTTTAATCATCACCATGTCAATACACATACCTTCCTCTACAATTTAAGGGGCCACTTGACCACCCATTGACCACTTGACCACCCTTTGACCACTACTTGACCACCTCGCGATGATCACCAACTTACTACACACACTTTCCCTGACAATTTAAGGGGTCACTTGACCACAGCTTGACCACTACTTGACCACATCTTTATCATCACCACATCACTACACATACCTTCCTCTACAATTTAAGGGGTCACTTGACCACCCCTTTACCACTACTTGACCACCTCACGATGATCACCACATCACTACACATTCCTTCCTCTACAATTTAAGGGGTCACTTGACCACCCATTGACCAATTGACCACCCTTTGACCACCCCTTGACCACTACTTGACCACCTCACGATGATCACCAACTTACTACACCCACTTTCCCTAACAATTTAAGGGGTCTCTTGACCACCCCTTGACCACTACTTGACCACCACTTGACCACCGCTTGACCACATCATTGACACTTTAATTATCGCCATGTCACTACACATACCTTCCTCTACAATTTAAGTGGTCACTCGACCACCCCTTCACCACTTGACCACCCCTTGACCACTACTTGACCACCTCACGATCATCACCAACTTACTACACCCACTTTCCCTGACAATTTAAGGGGTAACTTGATCGCTTGACCACAGCTTGACCACCACTTGACCACTATTTGACCACCACTTGACCACTGCTTGACCACATTACGATCATCACCTACTCACTACACCCACTTTCCCCGACAATTTAAGGGGTCACTTGACCACTACTTGACCACCTCTTGACCACCTCTTGACCTCACCCCCTCTGATGAGTCACTAGACCACGCCCACTGTAAAATTAAAAAGGAGTTATCGCCCTTTGAGGCGCAAAATCGATAAGAGCTAAAAATAGATTGCAATTTGCGCCTCAAAATCGATAAATGGTTGATTTATATAGGGAATATGCGCCACAAAAAACAAGGTCGTTTCCTACTTCTACACTACTGTTAGTATATTCGCCAGAAACTGGTCGTGTATACTGTTTCGTGTGTAAACTCTTTTCAAATTCTTCTACACCATTATCATCCGATGGATTTTGTGATTGGCGCAACACCTATTTAGTTCAAAGTCATGAAAACTCTGTAGACCATAGAACAGCTTCGGTAACATATCTTACAAGAAAACGTGGCTCAACAATTGACTGCCAGCTAGCAGAACAGATAAATAATAAACGGCAGTACTGGAAAAATGTTCTGGAACGAGTTGTGGCAACCATAATTACTATGGCAGAGCGTGGTTTACCTTTCAGAGGAGATAAGGAAACATTTGGTTCTCCTCACAATGGCAATTTCCTTGGATTACTCGAACTTATAGCAAAATTTGATCCTTTTCTAGCAAGCCATATACAAAAATTTAGGAATAAAGGATCAGGTGTCACATCTTATCTTTCTAAAACAATATGTGATGAATTTATCCAAATTATGGCACATAAAGTAAGAGACTCAATCTTGGATGATTTAAGTTTATCTGTAGATTCCACTCCAGACCGGTCCCATATTGATCAGCTCACTGTTGTTGTGAGGAATGTTTCACCAGATGATGGGCTCCCTATTGAACGTTTTCTAACTTTCCTAGAGATGGGAAGCCACACAGGGGACAGTGTGGCTAAGATGGTGCACAACTACCTTACAAAAGAGTGCAAAATAGATTTTAGTAAGTGTCGAGGCCAGTCATATGATAATGCTGCCAATAGGTCTGGCAAATACAAGGGTATGCAAGAAATAATATTGAAGATTAACAAGTATGCTATGTATATTCCATGTGCTGGTCATTCCCTGAATCTTGTTGGTAGAGCAGCAGTAGACTGTTGTTTAGAGGCAGTAAACTTTTTTGGAATTGTTCAAGAAATATATAATTTCTTTTCATCATCCAAACATAGATGGGCAGTACTGTTGTCATTCTTCAAAGATGATTCAAAAGTTCCAAAGTCTTTGTCAAAGACTAGATGGGAAGCACATTCAATGGCCACAAGTGCAACACTTGATAGTTATGATGGAATTATTTCTGCATTGCATCAGCTGCATATTGATACTACAGAGAAAGGCGAAACAAGAAATCAAGCCATAAACATTTTGAATAAAATAGAGGAGTTTGAATTTATGGTATTGTTATGTTTGTGGCGTTACTTGCTAGATGAATTTCACAAGACTAGTCAATCACTGCAAGACCCCCAAATTAGTCTAGATGTATGTAGGAAATTGTATGCTTCACTTTCGGATTGTGTTAAAGGTTCCAGGGATCTTTTCGATCATTTTCAAGAAGAAGCAAAGAAAAAATTGCCTGATGTTGATTACAAGAAAAGAAGATATAGAAGAAGGCATATCAATGATGATGAATATGATGCTTTAGAGAACCTTGAGCCAAGAGACAAGTTCAGAATCAAAACATTTATACCTGTGATGGATGCATTAGAGTCAAGTCTGGCACAGAGGGCCTCAGTATACAATGATGCTGCAAAAAAGTTTTCATTCTTAACAAAACTAGAAGCTACAGAAGAAGATATTCATGAAGGAGTTAGTGCTTTATGCCAAACATATCCTGAAGATGTGGACATGAATCTTGTAGGAGAAGTCAAGCATTTTCATCAATATATTAGACATAGTCAAGCCCATAGTTCAGCGGAACAAGATAGTCTGACACATCAGGATCTGTATAGGGTAATATTTAACGATCGTGTCCAATCAGCATTCCCTAATGTAGAAGCAATTTTGAGATTGTTTCTTAGTATGATGGTTGCAAATTGCTCTGGAGAAAGATCTTTTTCTCAGCTGAAGAGGAAAAAAATGAATTTAGAACAACAATGACTCAAGATAAATTATGTTCCCTCAGTCTCATGTGCATAGAAAGCGACAAACTACGCAGTTTATCATTTGATGATGTCATCGGTGACTTTGCACTGGCAAAGGCAAGAAAGAAAATATTTTAGTTTAATATAATTCCTTAATTCTTATAACATGTTTCAAGAGATTAGATAATAAGCCTTTGTAAATTGTGCCTTTTAAAAGAACTTTAATTTCTTTTTACTAGAGCTTGCATTTTTAAGTTTGTTATGAATAAAAATGATTTTAAGTTAAAGATTTATTATTTCACTATCAATATACTTCTTAATTGTATTTCAGTTTAACCCTCTAGGTATCCGAAAATCATATTTGTCACTGACATAGAATATCTGGACTTATAAAGGGCCCCATATTTCAAATAGCTTAGGGCCTTATTAAGTCTAAATCCGGCCCTGGCCACCGCCTGCACCTTCCTGCATGCCCTTTTCATATTATTTATCTCTTTCTATAATTTTCTTCTTCCTGTTTCCATTTGATTCTACCATTTCCCATACCTCGTTCAACCTCAAGGGGAAGTTATCTTAGGGTCCATCCCTGGCTCGTGTTAATAATCCTGTGACTGAGTCAGCCGCAAATAGCAGTTGTCCACGGTTTTACCCTCAAAAGCTTATTAAATTGAAGGTGATTGTTGTCCTTAGGGGGTAATTCTTTCTGTCTAAAGAGATCCCGTCTCTTGCCGTGAGGTTTCGCCAGGGGAAATCCGGTTATCATGTGCTTGATGCATTCTCATTTTCTTGAGAAAACCTGTTCTAGATAACCAGAAAGTCAATTCTCTGGATCCGACAGAGCAAAATAAATGCGAGGAGACCTAAAACCACATCAGAGACAGGGGTGATAATATAGGGAGGACGCAGGCCCACATGGCCGAATGGATAAGAATGCATGTTTTAAAACATCCGGTGTGATGATGCCGAGGTAAGCGGTTCAACCCCTACACCGGACAGCTGGACTATTCGATTTCACCATTACCCCTACCCCGTTGTTGACCTGTCATCCTTGGCTTGGGGACGCAAATTACACGTACTTCTGAAGTCGGAGTGGGTACAGGGAAAAGTTAACCCACACGCAAAATTCAGTCCATCACTACTATACATAGTGTGTATGGACTACGCTTGAATTCAAAGAGAGCGAGTGAGAGAAAAAATATATAGGGAGGACATGGGCCGAGCTGCGGAGATGGCGATGGAGTGAGAACTTGGGGTAAATCGGCTGAGGGATTATTTCCTGTAAAGGGAGATTACAGGAAACAAGTTTGACAGTTTGAAGTATTTCTCGCTGCTCTCACGCTATCTCACAACATGGTTGGAACTTGGTCTTACTTGTTTTCTGCAGCTCGATAACAAATGAAGACGTTGATGATATGACAAACTGAACACTGATGGACAACAGCAGTTAGTTTTCATTCAGAAGGAGATAGAAACTAAACTATCATTCTGTCAAAGTCTCACATGGAGTAGGTACGGACTTAAAGTTAGAAGGGATATAACCTCAATAGAAGGGAAGGAAACAGAACCACTCGAACGCTCGATCAACCTAGAGCCTTCGAGAATAATGGGTCAGTTTGCCTACAGCTCCGTGGACACAGGTGGAACCCGCCTACAGCGTGCCAGGACCTGTTCCACGAGAAGCTCGAAGAGAGTTACACCCCGTGTCCGCCCGACATACGACCAAGGGCAGACGGCGACTGGACTCCGACCACGAAAGAGGGTTTAGCTTAAGGGGGACTTGATAGATAGAAACCAAGTGTATTTAAGGATTGTTGATTATAAGATAGTTGATAGAGTTTTGCTGTGATGGTTATGTGTATGATTGCTTTGTTATGAACTCCTGTGATAAGGTAAATATCGTAACTGGCTGCGAAACCCATTCTTCGCCAGATTACTGTGAATAAATTATATCAGAAAGTATCAGAATGGAGTTTGTTGCCTGTCTGAACCCGAGTTTCATTTCCCTAGGTCTGTAGGACGTTGACACATTCTAGACGTGTTACAGTCACTTTACACGACCTCTTAGAATGTCTGAGAACTGATAAATGTTGTTTGAGGAATCAAGGTTTTTATAGTTATATTGAAGATGAATACTGAAGCGCGGATATGTTTGGTATATGTCATGTCACCGGGGTAAAACGAGAAGATTACTGCTCGACTGCCACATATATTGAAAGACAGAAGTTCAGGTGGCTCTGCCATCTAGTTAGAATGCAACACCATTAACTACCAGCACAGGCCCTAAATCAAAGAAGATCTGCAACGAAAGCATGAGGTATGCCCGAGAAGAAAATGCATTGACGACATCAAAGACGTTATACAATCAAGCGGTATGACACTATTCAATGCCACCTTTCGAGCGCTGGAAGGTCAGTTATGATTCCTCCCCCACGACACTTGATGGCAAAAATTGAATACGAAGATGACTGTTCGTTGTGTGCATTCTTCTCGTGATACACGAGATCGTGTGAGATAACTAGCATATGACTACTAATAACACATATCTTGACTGCAGCAGGATATAACATTAGTAATACTCGTGTAATAACAATTAAGGATACAATTTTATTAAATAAGTAAGAATAAATTACAACAATCACACAGCAATCCGCCGATCCTTAGAATAATGCCCTCAGCGCATTTCAACATTTCTGCGTTGGTGGCTGTGGCAGGACATCCACAGCGCGACCGATCAATCACCTCCGTATCTCCCCTTCCTGACTCTTTGATTCTCTGAACCCAGCAACTGCAAAACTTCCATACACATCACGTAGACGCTTGTGCATGTTCACAACAGTTTGCTTCTCTGCAATGATAAATTACATCACAATTCGCTGCTTATAGTGCAAGTTGCTAACACGCTCCATTTAACTGTTTAGGGCAGCCATATTGTTTGGCCAGTTGGGTTGCAATTTGGTGCACACAATCGGCACATGCCATATTTGAAGTGTCCAAAATGCCATGCTTCTATATTTATTATTAGCTGAGAAAAACAATGTGGTGTATTACTTTCTGAACGACCCTCGTATACAACTAAATGCATGGGTAACTACCCGCATACAAGATTCTGCATTGTAGCTGGCTCGTTCAGCCGTACAGGAAACATAAATAGTAGAGACGAAAATGGCAAATACTAACATGAATATGAACTCGTACATCAACATCATTTCAGTCGGGACATAGATACTTGTGCTTCCTCTCCGTCCATATAGCATTTTAAAACTTCAATTTGACGCTTGCATTATTTATCCAATGTCCATATTTCTACACTGTACAACAAAAGCTCACAGCAAAGGACTCTTTTCCGCCAAGAGGAGTAGACACGAAGTACTAGTCCCATATTTTTATAAACTCGATGGGTGACGTCGTTAATATCCCGGCCGGACGCTTTTATTTCCCCGGAATATTTTCTGGTACCAATTTTAGGCTGGGTTGACCTGTTAGCCAAATTGTTAAATCTCCCACTTTGAGAAAAATTTCAACACAAGAGTACTTAGCCAGCAGGCAAGTATGCTAACCATCACGGTGACACAGCTCCCTACCATGCACAAATGAAACGTAAATGTAACACTTTACCGCTCGCAATTTTAATGTATGACTGCGCTGTTTAAATGGGAGGAAAACGTCACTCACAGTCATCTAATTATCCTGCCTGTAGTTCTGTGTAATCGGAATTTGCTTCAAGAATAGCCGACCACTTATCCTCTAAACTGTCAAACGACGGTCTATCAGAAGGCTTCATTTTCCAGCAAGATTTCACAATCGCATATATGTCTGGTTCACAATTGGACGGACGAGGCAGGTGGTGGCCGGCAGCCACTTTGGCGGCAGCTGCAAAATTTGGCATTTTACCAAACGGGTAGGATCCTAAAGTAATGACTTCCCAACATACAACCCCATACGACCATATGTCGGAAAACACAGAAAACTCTCCTTTGTTTAGAGCTTCAGGGGACATCCATCGGAAAGGTCTCGGACCAGAACTGCCTTCTTTATAAATAACTTCTCCTTCTGACAAATGATGCGCCATGCCAAAGTCACATATTTTCACCACTAAAGGATGTGCAGAAGAAGCAATTACAATATTTCTGGCCGCCAAATCGCGGTGTATTATTTTCAAGGACGAAATGTGCGCCATACCACGAGCTACTTGACGACATATTGAGAATATTTCCTTTGACATACTCTCGATGCCTGATGAGTTTCTACGCGACCACTCGGAGCTGCAATGTTCCATGTGCTCCTCTACGATTGTCTCGGTATTTGAATCTTCATATTCTAAATTCCGGTGATCGTGGTCAGGCACAGACATCACACTGAGACAGTCTATAAAACTACTGGAATCTCTCTGCTGACTATCCACGGTTTCTAGGACGTCATCATCACTATACACTGCAGGCATGCTGTCGTGGGTGGAACCTTCCTTCAGAGACAGACTATTGCTTCGTAGCTCAAAGAAGTCATGAGAATAAGCAACATTTGAGTACGATGAACTGGAAATCTTATAGCCAACTAGTGCATGTTTAATGTTCTGGCAGTCACTTTGATAGTTCACCCTGAGCATAAACCCCGGTACTCGAATCCTTTGTTCGCGCAGATATTCCAGTAGACTAGGCCCTTTGGCTATTTCCATAATCAAGAGATTTGATTCTTCGCCGAGACTAAACCCATAATACTTGATTATATTGAGATGTGGTAAAATCATTCGCATGATTTGGATCTCTTTGTTAATGATGCCAATGTAATGATTATTGTTGTCAATGTGTGGTTTGAGTTCTTTGACAGCTACTTCCAAGATACCTTCCGTGTTTGACAGTCTTTTACACTGCACATAAGCTGTATACACTTGTCCAAACTTCCCCGATCCTAGCAAAGGTCCTATCGAAATCTTAGATTGTTCTATATGTTCACCGGGGTTCACAAAATCTAATTCATCGGAAGCATCTTCGTTTTCATACGACGGTATTTGGATGAGGCAACTATGCGATTGTATGCTGTCCAGTCGCACAGATTGAGGTTGCTGTTTTCCTTTGCACGTTTTCATCCACGCCAAAAATATTAGCAGTGCGATAATGATGGACGAAATCCCAGCGATAACTTTCAGAAGATATATATCATCATTGGGTGTTAGCATGTTCTTGTGTAGGTCTATGATAGACCAAGCTAATGGCTGGCTTTGGCATACAATAAACTGTCTTGATGTGTAATACACTTTGTATGTAAACGGGTGAAAAGTTATAGTCTTACTTTGATTTTCAAAGGCGTCCTTCAGCAGATCTACTGCAATTTCTTCACATTTAGAGCTTCCATTAACCGTTGCTAGCTCCGCGGACATGTCCAAAATAGCCGAACAAGCACCCTCCTCATTCGTTCCATTATACCCTTTTATTTGTGTTCTGTAGTCGTCTTCGATGTTGATTTGCAGTTTGATTTGAGACGAATGTGATGAACAGACGAGACACAGCTGTTTGTTTACAATTAGCGTCATGCTGGGACCCTCACTGTTAGCGAAGAAAGGTTTGCTTTCGGAGCAGTTGCCTTCAAAATAGCTAGCATTTGCTGGCATGGAAACTTCTGAAAACCAATCCTTACAGGAGAGATGGAGAGTTTCGTTAGTGATCGCTGTGAAGGTTTTGTGTGTTCTGTTCTTAGCTGATTCATGTCTGAAGTACAGCTCCACGTTGCTCTTGTATATAGAACTGAATGTAAACTGGCATCGGAGGATCATCGGTGAATTCAGATTTAAGGTTTGGAATGTTCGTTCAGTCCTATTCCATTGTTGTTTGTGGAGGTAGCTAACAGTGAAAGACGCGTTCCCAACGTTGCTGTCATCAAGTTTAAAGAAAAACACAGCCAGTGGGACCACTACTTTGTCAGCTGACTGGGGGGAGACATAACCTCTACAGTGTTTAAATATGAAAGACTCTTCTGTGTCGTTCGTGTAGATCTGCACGCTCTGCGGCGTAATGCTGGCATTTATCGATGTAACCACAGGCAGTATTCTAATGTCCAAGTAACTTGTGAGTAAAACTCTATAGCTGGCGTCAACAGCAATACATATGTACAGTCCTGTTACGTGTGGCTGCAGACCGAGCATATATTTGACGCCTGGATAGCCTTGCGCTGAGCCATAAAACAATGGATACTTTGTTGGAATGTCTGTAACAGAATCAGTATCCAAGCTGGAGTGGGTGGTAGCGGCTTCACAAATTAGCTCCGGTGTCCCGGCTGAGGTTGAATATTTCCAACGATGCCAGCCGGTGTACACGATTTCGTTTGTCAAACCATCAACCACGCACTGAATGTTTTGAAATTCGTCATTATTGTCTAATGAATCTGCATACGCATTTCCGATACTTTCGTGGCGCTTAAGGAGGAAATATGTACGCAATTCTCGAAAAGCTGGATCGTTAAGAACAATATGCTTGCTTCTATGAAATGGTGTGTCCTCGCTAATTCCTGGATAGAAGATTGTAGTATTTTCTAATTTTATTGTCATCTTCAGCTGGGGTACATTCGAGAGGCACTTTTTCGCCTTTTTCTTTATGAATGGTGCTTTCTTAACATCGTTATTGTGACGTGGTGTTTGAAAATTAGTGACGCTGGGCGTGGTTTTAGACGCTGCAGCGAAGTTGGCGCTGGTTGTACCATAGTTTGTTGCAGCAATGGAACTTATGTTTGTAGTTAAAGTGTGTTGTTTTCGAGGCTCTGGTATCACTGTGTCTCTGGTATTTTCTGCACCAGCTAGCAATGTCCTAACTGATGCTGTATTCCCTGCAACGCTGTCTTGGCTTCTTGTCGATGCTGTTGTGTCTGAATCACAGCACGGATTTGATTCTTCATATTTATCTAAACTTTGTAACGCTATGTCTGTGGTTGGAGCCGATGACAGGTCCATTTCATCTTCTTCAACATCTCCCTGAAGTTGATTATCACTATCTAAAGTAACTGCTATTACCGCTTCAGAAGACTTCACTGCTACGTTTTCAGTGTTCCTATGCGTTTTACAAACACGTAATAATTTTTTATTACAACCAAACAGTTCATAGTTGAAAGATTTCCCATGTTTGATAGCAGCACGATAGGGGCTTGGTGTCTGGGTGGTCGAAACCCCAGACGTCCCCGTGCTCTTGGTAACATGAGTAATGTCGAAGTTTATCCTTGTAAAAATGTTGTATGCTTCACCGAGATTTCTGAATTCGGAAACATGTGTTGATCTTTCGGTGCCTACGAGGACTTTTGGACCCTGCCTGTAATAGGGCAACCTAGACGAGTCAGTGTGATCATCTGTAATACTCGCAGCAGAAACCTCAAATACAACCAAATTGTATTTAAAATGACACCGAAACTCGCTGGCGTCAAACATCAGTATCAAATAAACAGCACAGAACCGTCCTACGTACATTGCTTACGCTTTTCTGTAAAACACATAAAGTCGCCCATTTGTCTCCCTTGTTGAGAAAGAAGCATGTTTCACATTTCCTTCGATATCACACATTTTATTCACATATTATAAAACTTTGGTCTACATTGGCAAGGTGGTGTTTTCATACAATTTTAAATGTCCAGAAATATTATAAAACTCTAAGTCAAAATTGACGAGTAGTATATACAATACAGTTTGAAGCATTTATATAATCGCAGATGTGTATGTCTCTCAATAGTAACCGTTTGATATTGATTCTTTTGTCACATTTCTTGCTATTCATACCTTGCTACACGTATTAAAACCCATGTCCAGATTCACGGTCGCTGTTTTCATTACAATTTTAAACGTCCAGACATAACTAAATGTTTTAGTGTGAATGAATATTACGAAAATGTCACTTTGTGAACACGGCCAGTCGCGGTTTTCTTCATTGAAATCAAAGCCCACGCTATCACATTATTAAAACAAATGTTGGTGGGGAGGGGAGTAATGATAGCAACCACAATACCCGAGTGTGAGCACTTTCAGGACCCAGTTATCAGTTTCGATATGAATGTGTTTAATTTGTTCAGCTGAACGATAAGATGCTATCCTTCTTTCGAGGGACAGAACTGGATTTCCTAGGATGAAACTATTCACGAAACTCATTTTGTAATTTATAGTATGAACATTTTACAGACTACGTTTTTCTCTCATCATTATAGTAAGAGAATGTACTGGCGCCAGATATGTCACACATTGAGAACAACTAACAATAGTACAACTAGAAAATGTTTTCTCTGGAACCCACGGGAGAAAAACGAAATACCTAATTAGAATTAGAGAATCGTTGAATAATATGGGGAAAACATGAAGAGAGCTGCGAGAGACAGCAAAAGATGCGATGCTGATTTTCATTCACAGAGCGAAACTGTGAGAAAGCTGTATGCCTTGTGAAGATTTTCATTCACAGAGCGAAACAGTGACAAAGCTGTATGCCCAGTGAAGAATTGCATTCACAGGACTCAGTTGTGAGAAAGCTGCATGCCCGGTGTTCGATTTTCATTCACAAAGCTCAACTGTGCGAAAGCTGTATGCCGTCATGATTTTCATTCATAGAGCTAGAATGTGAGAAATCTGTATGCCCTGTCACGATTTTCATTCACAGAGCTAAACTGTGAGAAACCTGTATGCCCAGTGTCGGAAGAAACAAGAAAACTTTTATTAGAAGATGGTCCGTGTTTTGCGGGAATATGTAATTTACACAATAGCTTGCATCTGGTTGAATTATACTAAAAGATGTTGGTTTTATTATTTCTTTTACGAGGCGTGTGCTAGTATGATGCAATCACCATTATGAACATTATATACTCGTTTATATAGGAGGCCGTTAGGTGAGAGGGCATAAACATGTCTATATATGGATACATAGATAGATAGATATATAGAGAATTGATGGGCTAGCATAGGGGTTAATATTCAATTACTTGACCAAATAGCGCCTTGAAATAAGGGAACGAGTTAATTTGAAGCTTGCGTGAGCATAAATTACTTGATTCATAGCTCGGAAAAAGATAGTTGTTTAAATTTAACCTCAGGCAGCTAACCTTAACAATTAGAAACAGATCTTCATTTCTAATTAATTGTACGCTGCCATAATGTAATAGACTACTTTACTGTGGGCGGATAGCAATAACAAAGTTAATCCCTCATCAAGAAATAAAGTCGGTTGAAAGTACAAAATACGAAAAATCTGTTTGGTCTCCCATTGAGATGACGGTTATCATTATCATGCAAGTCTCGCATGCTATTGATCAATTTGCCACCAATACGTGAAGTTTATTGAGGGGGGCGGGGTGTGGCCAGCGCGGAGAAGAATTAAAATTACAGATAATGAAATGCACAAAAGTAAATAAAAAAAATATTCTAGTGTTTGTCTTTTAGTGCAGAATTATGAACTACGGTGGCATCCAGTACACCGATACGTCGATCTCTGTGCCAGATTGGCGCAGTTGCACAACGATGTAAAAGTTAGATAGCGCTAAAGGATCTCTCTGTCTCTCTCTCTCTCTCTCTCTCTCTCTCTCTCTCTCTCTCTCTCTCTCTCTCTCTCTCTCTCTCTCTCTCTCACACACACACACACACACTATCTATCTATTTGTGTATGTGACAGACAGACAGACAGACAGACAGACAGACAGACAGACAGACAGACAGACAGACAGACAGACAGACAGACAGACAGACAGACAGACAGACAGACAGACAGACAGACAGACAGACAGACAGACAGACAGACAGACAGACAGACAGACAGACAGACAGACAGACAGACAGACAGACAGACAGACAGACAGACAGACAGACAGACAGACAGACAGACAGACAGGACAGACAGACAGACAGACAGACAGACAGACAGACAGACAGACAGACAGACAGACAGACAGACAGACAGACAGACAGACAGACAGACAGACAGACAGACAGACAGACAGACAGACAGACAGACAGACAGACAGACAGACAGACAGACAGACAGACAGACAGACAGACAGACAGACAGACAGACAGACAGACAGACAGACAGACAGACAGACAGACAGACAGACAGACAGACAGACAGACAGACAGACAGACAGACAGACAGACAGACAGACAGACAGACAGACAGACAGACAGACAGACAGACAGACAGACAGACAGACAGACAGACAGACAGACAGACAGACAGACAGACAGACAGACAGACAGACAGACAGACAGACAGACAGACAGACAGACAGACAGACAGACAGACAGACAGACAGACAGACAGACAGACAGACAGACAGACAGACAGAGAGTTCCAACACCAATAGTACCAGTAGAAATCTGATTATATGTCCATCTCGCCTTTCCTCTGAGCGTCGAGCGTCGGCCAGATTCCCTCGTCACTCCTCGCTGTCGCATTCTTGCCAGACCATGATGATCCATTTGCTCCTCCGAGGTGTACACGTGCTCCTACAAGGCCGGCAACCAGGTCTGCCTTGTCATGCATCAATACTCCACCAAGTTTTGCAGAGCCATCCAATCTGTCCGTCTGTTCATTCCCCAGCACACCGGCATGCCCCGGAGAAAAGATCCAGGCGATGCTTGCCACCCGCGACCTCCGAAGCGAAGCAAGCCACTCTGCACGAAGCATGCCTGTCCTCACCTTCCTCGGCATGCTTTCTGAGTCAGTTACAATCACGATTCTGGATTCTACCTGGAATTCAGTATTGTATTATAGGGACACCATGTGTATAGAGCGTTCACCATTCCCCATAAACTAGTTAACACCCAGTCTACATCTCTTCCATCAGGAAGTCAGGGCCATGAGATGTCACTGAATGAATCCACGGTGTACATTCACAGTGATGCTATAAATAAATCTAAACGAAACATATCTACATACTTATAATAATAATAATAATAGTACTATGTTAATGATATAAGAGTTTACCAACTAATTATTCACTCGATTAATTATGTATACATTATAATATCAAAGAACCAGTGCCATATGTATATGAGACCAACTAGCATTTGCTAGTTGACAGTATATCTTCTCATGTGATCACTCAGTGGTATATCACTCCGCTTCCGTCAGGATTCAAGGCACAAAATATAATCTACTGATCCACGACTCTGGTGATCGAGTGAAATGGCGAGTCATGACCGCCCACGCTTTCCGGCACGGCACATGATTGATTGATTGATTGAATAATATGAAGACATCGAATGCAACATTTTATATTAAATACCTCAGTAATGGTTTATAAAGTAACACAACACAGTCTAGTTTTCCTTGCCAGCTTGGCGATTCCTTTGATTTGCTAGACTATTTCTAGATTCAATTTGGTAAATTGACGCGAGATCCTAGATTTCTTTCAGGTACATTTGAAGCAACAACGGTTGTCTGAAAGAGGTTAATGAAACTAGAACACTATATACAACAATAAGAAAGAGACAAGCAGCTTTCTTTGGT
This sequence comes from Cepaea nemoralis, assembly GCA_014155875.1. Taxonomy (NCBI): domain Eukaryota; kingdom Metazoa; phylum Mollusca; class Gastropoda; order Stylommatophora; family Helicidae; genus Cepaea; species Cepaea nemoralis. The sequence goes on along the minus strand of JACEFZ010010797.1, from coordinate 262,841 downwards.
CGTGTGATGAGAAGATAGACATTGGAGAACATCGTGACAACTGGAAAAATCGAGGGGAAGAGAAGCAGAGTCAGACCATGAGACATGATGCTGGATGGATTGATACGGTGGCATGGAGGAATATCATCAGCAGAGTTGATCCAGAACACCAAAGACCGAGATCTGTGGAGAGCCATGAACGCCTATGCCAGCTGGCAGGGCACTTGATGATGATGATGATGATGATGATATCTGATGCGATTTACTAGAAAAGTTCACTGTGTTCTTTACGGAGTATACGCGAAAGCAAACACTGATGATAATGATTTATTTTACAAGTATGTCCACTTATGAGGTGGTCCACGTAACTCTAACCGGACATAAATATGAAGAACCAATAAACAATGTAGCATGGATGAGGCCAAAATTTATTCAATTAGTTAACTGTGAAACAATCCTGAGTTATTAGATGGTCATAGACACACCCCCCCCCCCCCCCCCCTCTCAAGGAAGAAAACTGGTATTATGGCCGCCACGAATTCTTACGAGTTTTGAGTTGACAGTTACGGTGGTAGATAAGTGGGTCCTGGGTCCATAGTCATTGCGAGCACCTATGCCCTGGGTGATGACAGGCCTGTAACAGGTCCTGTGTAATATGGTTTTAATTAGTTATCTGCATAACTCATTTGCAATTCATATTATATTAGATGTTAATGAGGCGAATTTGGAGGTGGTGGATAATTTCGAATATTGGGTCATTGATTACCAACAATGGTGACACAATGAAAGAAATTAAACGACGAATATCTATTGCTCTTCAAAGACTAAAACAACTTGAATAAATTGTGGAGTTGGACAGATAGAACTATATACAAATCAGAGTTTTAAGAGCATGCATCTTTCTCATTGCAACATATGCCTGCAAGACCTGGACACTTACTAAACAAGCTGAACATTGCATAAGTGCCTTTGAATATAAATGTTATAGACGAATTCTAAGAATATCTTGGATAAAGAAAAGAATAAATGCATCCATACTTCAAGAGCTGAATATTGAAGAAGGTTGGCTAGTAAGACGGGGGGGGGGGGGGGGGGAGAGAGAGAGAATTTAAATATTTCGGTCACTTGAAACGTGACGAAAGTTTGAAGAGAACAAGGATACATTCATTTTTAATTCACCGAGTAGTTATTTTTAGCACTGACCTAGATCTGGTGGGATCGTCGATTTTTAGAATAGGGATATCGTGATTCACTTCGTCGTCTGTCGAGAAGTGTGTTTATGAGGAGCAAAAGATATGGATATACACTTCGACAACTGTGAGGGCCCACCGGGCGCAGAAATATTTATTGCATCTATCGATCGATCTAGCAGTCCACCACACACTCAACCAGTAGTGACACCCCTAGACCCATTATGGAATCACCCTGATGTCAAGATATTTCCCGGGAACTCTCGGGATTCCTTTGTTTGCGGTGAATTAAAAATGAAGTACCGAGAACAATAAAGGAGGGGTATATGCCTGGGAAGAGAGGAAGAGAAAGGCCAAAGAGAAGATGGGTGCAGGATGTGGCGGATGATCTCCAGATAGGTCTATCGGACGCGGGACATCTTGCTTATGACAGAGGGGTTTTCCGGAAGATTGTTATGGTAGCGAGGTTCTGCAAAGGACATGCTACTGAATGAATGAATTATATTAGACTCCAGTTATGAAAACCGCCTGTGAACACGTCATTCTCCCAATTGATCACAGCTCGGTGATACAAATTTAGTGACCTCTTTTCATCAACATCATGTTGCACACAACACGACTGATACAATATATATCTTTATCTTTGTTACTATTTCTACACGAATCTACAGACAAGACTTTGAAGCAAGACTTCCACACTCGTGGTGTTGCTGCATGTCTGCAGACAGGATCCTTTCTTTTCGAGGTCTGTCTCGAAGTCTGGTAAACGAATGCTCCCATGTCCCTTACTTCAGTGCTTCCCAAACTTTTCACTTTCGCGGACCGACATAAAATTTTTCTTTTGCACCAGGGACCGGTGCCGTTTACAAAAAATGTTCTCCTTGTAATCTGGAAGTTTAACTGACCTCAATATACATTTTAATATAAATATAAGATTTAACGTAATTGTGGGTGTTGTCCCGGTGCGCTAAATAAAGCTCCATAATATTATTGGATGACGGTGATTTATTTCATGGAGGTCCCATTTTCATGAGTAAAAATTTTATTATAGAGATTTACAAATAACAAAATTTTTCAAATGTCAAAACTACATTTAGGTCTTTTCGTAAAGATGAATATACTCGTATACACTGACAATAATGAACACCAATATAAAATTAAAATAAAATATACCTTGGAAAACTATACCAAATCAGATTTTACACAAGCTGACTAAATTACAGTATGTTGTAATAAAAATGATTTATTGATCGAGCTGCTAACAGTAACTATTTGGTTCCAAATGTTGATGTATGTAGCCGGGGTGCAGTGTGGGTGAGCGCCCAACATTGCTTAAATACCCCAATGGCTCGTGAATACATAACCTCTGCAGCAAATGTCCAACTCCTGGCCTTCACGTGGCGGAACTGTTTTAACTAACAGGAGAAGGGGCGACGGCGAGTTTCTGGCGCCGAAAAATAACCAATATGCTCTAGATGTGTATGCACGTACATGCATGCGCAGACACGTGTGTGCGCGCGTACACATCTACACTCCAGTGAGACCACAGTCTGCTCTAGCAAAGAAAGGTGCTGAAGACGGAGGCAACCAGCCAGGAGGCGCACCACAGAAATCAGGATGCCATGCAATCACGCAACATGGAATATGTCGACTACCACTAAATGTTATGGTGCTCGCCCTGCTTTGGACCCCCAGGCAGGTGCAGTGCCGGGCCCTATGTCTCGAAAGAGTCCAACCACAACTACTGGAGGTCCTTCTCAGATGTCCTGTGGAGCCAGGGGACATGCAAATAGGACGGCTGGCCATACTAAACAAAGACTTAAAATAATGCACTGGAATGCGGAGGGAGTCAGCAACAACAACAAAAATAGAACTAGAAAACATCTTGGACCAAGAAAAAGTAATTGTATGTTGCTTGCAAGAAACTCACCTCAACGAAAATATAGCCTTCAAATTCAGACGCTACCAGTGTTACCGATCTGACAGAAAGGACAGGCGAAAAGGTGGGATACTGACCCTTGTAAAAAAAATAACATCATTGCTTCCCAAATCGAAGTCTACATCGAAGGGGCTGAGTATCAGACACTTAAACTTAAGACAGGTAATAGCAGACCTACATCTGATGAATTACTACTGTCCAAGTGACCGCCCACAGGCACTGGTCACACTACTATTAAAAGAAAATAATGATTGTGTGTGGCGATTTCAACAGCCACTCGCAGAGCTGGGGCTATGATCACATGGGCCAGAGAGGAGACTGGAAGACTAGCAGGATGATAATAGATTCATCTTGATTAACAAGCCGTCCTACCCACATACTTTCTACTCGAGATGCATGGCACACTACAACTACACCTAACCTGGCTTTTCATTCACCAGACCTGGAGTGGAACATTACACGAATTGTTAGGAAACAACTTGGTGGCAGTGACCATCGGCCAGTCTTTCTAACCGTAGAAAATGAGCTTGTAAGTGAATGCAGCACCCTCTCGAGATGGAACTACAAGAAAGCAGGCTGGGCAATGTGCAAGCATCGCACCAGCATACTGGTTACAAACCTGAACACTGAGAAAGACATAAATAAAGTAGCTGAAGAGTTTGAGAAATGCATACTACAGGCAGCGCGAGAAACAGTACCAAGAGGAGCCCGTAAACAATACAAACCCTACTGGAGTAGTGAACTGGAACAGTTGCATAACGATGTGGAAGTGTGTAGAAAGCAAGCAGAGGCCACACCCAGCCAAGAGCACCACAATAAATTCCAGCACGCAAAAGCCAAATTTCAAAGGGCCAAGCTGCAGGCTAGACGGAAAAGCTGGCAGGAGAAAACGGAGTCTCTGAACTTTGAAAGAGACACAAGGAAATTGTGATAGCTAATAAAACTTAAGGATGAGGGCACAGGGAGAAACTCAAAAAGTGCACTACATAAAGATGGAAACATCTTAACAAGAAAGCAAGCAGCTAACTATTTTGCAGACTCATTCGCACAAGATAACAATATCAAAATAAGTCCAGAGAAACAACAAGAGATTCGAGAGAAACGGCAACATACAGGACAGAAGGAAATAGTACATGAGGTTCTGAGTAGTATGTCAGGAGGTATTTAGGTAGTATTTGGGGTTTCAAACCCCCGATAAATCCTTCTATACTGGGTTATCCCGCCATCTTGTTTCGTCACAAAACCGGTCCTCCATTGACCCAGATATTTTGAAATTGGCGGGTGTTTTTCTTGGTTCCGGGTGACTACTTCCGGTTGTCGTGATGACTGACTTCCGGTTCCGGGGCACACGGGCGGCGACGACGGCGGGGGTGGTGGGGCGGGCGGGGCGGACAACGAGACAAGCCCCGGTCATGTGGAATACTTATATAAGTAGACCAAATAGTCGCCGGGTTCGAGTCCCAGTGATTGTGTGCGTGGGCGGTGCGGTGTGCGCGACCTCCAGTCATATCGATACCCTTCGATGAGGGAGATCGAAGTCAAATATGACAGAGAATGACTTAGTCCAACTCTCGAGGTAACCCGAGAACCCATCTTTTTGGATTGCATTAATAAACTTTTGCACGCTTCAGCAGAAGTCCCGACCCCATGTATATCCTCTACGCGTTTGATGAAAATCTGGTTTATGAATATACCAGCCAAAGAAATTTTATTAAAAATTAACCCTTACACATGTAATAACGCCAAAATTTCTTGTATGTATACTAGAGAATAGTTACGTCAATATAAAAATCTAATCCCTATTTAAAATAAGCCATAATTTCCCGAGATATACATTATAATATATAAAATTATTAAACATCAAAGTTATACCCCTTAATTATAAACATATTCCAAGGAAAATAAATCGGAGCCCTTGGCTCAAAGCAGAATTGTTTCCCATTTTAAGTGCTGACCTCCCTTGAATGTCTGTTTACCTACGCGAACAGGTAAAGAAACCGGCGCCACCAGGTAAAGAGCACACACAATAGACAGCAACCAAGAGATTTTCCGATACCGGTCAACCATATCGCTTCACCGACCACACCCCACGAGAAAAATACAAAGGCTAGCCAGCGACGGCCGTACGAGATTTTCCGATACTAGTCAACCATAGCGCTTCACCGACCACAGCCGAGGGGTATCACAATAGCCGCGGCCAACATTTACTGATAACCGCTAGATAAGAGCCTGAAGGAAATTACCATTGACGACTAGGTGAGCTACGGTCAAATATTCAGTACAAATATGTATTTTCTATTTGCTGTAAATCTCTCTCTCTCTCTCTCTCTCTCTCTCTCTCTCTCTCTCTCTCTCTCTCTCTCTCTCTCTCTCTCTCTCTCTCTCTCTCTCTCTCTCTCTCTCTCTCTCGCTCTCCTGAAATAATAGCGTGGGTGTGCTATCAATAACAGGACATCGCAGTCAACCTCAGTATTCTACGGAGTGTCTGACTTTCTGAGGCAAGTTTTGCAATTGTCATTATGGACGACCGACAGTCATGGGGTGTGCGCTAGCGCGCGTGTGTGTATATACATGCGTAGTGTACATCCGCGTGCGCGCGTGTGCTATCAATTACAGGACATCACAGTCAACCTCAACATTCTTTAGGAGTTTCGTGTGTGCTGGGCAAGTTTGCAATTGTCATTATATACGAACCACAGTCAGGTCGTGTGCGCTAGCGCGCGTGTGTGTGTGTGCGTGCGCGTGTGTGCTATCAATTACAGGACATCACAGTCAACCTCAATATTCTTTGGAGTTTCGTGTGTGCTGGGCAAGTTTGCAATTGTCATTATATACGAAAGACAGGCAGGGCGTGTGCGCTAGCGCGCGTTTGTGTGTGTGTGTGTGTGTGTGCGTGCGTACGCGCGGGTGTCCTATCAATTACATGACACCACAGTCAGACCCAACATTGTTTATGCAAAGCATTTACAGAACGTTCAAACAACCCCAACATTGATTGGTACGCGTGGACCATCAGGACATCTGTGCACATGTGTGCGCGCATGTAGGCGTGTGTGCGTGCGTGGGTGTGCTATCAATCACAGGACATCACAGTCAACCTCAACATTCTTTGGATTGTCAACTGACCCCGGGCAAGTTTGCGCTTCTCTTTTTGAATTAACACCAATCAGGTCAGGGGCGTATGAAGAGGGTGTATCAACAGCTAGTTGTCTATCTATTACAGGACGTCACAGTCTGTCCCAACATTCTTTATACAATGCATTTACAAGACGTTGCAAACAGCACCAACATTGATTGATGTCTGTGTACCATCAGGACATCTGTGTGTGTGTGTGTGAGCGCGCATCCGTGTGTGAGTGTTTGCGTGCGTGCGCGCGCATGTACGTGCGCGTTCATGTGCGCGTTCGTAGGAAAACTTCAATATTTGGGGAGTGGCTGTGGAGTGGGTGTAGAAGAGGTTTGCTGGTAGTAAAAAGATGGGTGGATCAAGAGGCGCTGTGGGGGAAATACGTGCGTGAGTTTTGTGCTTGCGTGCGCGCGCATGTGCGCGCTCGTAGGAAACTTCAATAATGGGTGTCAGCTCTCAACCAAAACTAGCCCTCGTACTATAGTTGTGTCTGTCTATTACATACTACATCCAAGTTGTAATGGATTGCATTTACACGACGTCGCAGTCAGGCCTAGCATTCATGCTTCTTGGGCAAGCGTGCCGATATCTTTCTGACCAACCGGTACCCATGATCATCTGTAGTGTCTGTCACCAAGATTACAAGCATCAGCATCACCCAGCTCCATCAACAAAATCACTATCATCAGCATCATCAACAGCAGCATCATCAGCAGCTGAAGGTGACTCACCACAGGGCTATGCCGGCGGAGTGAACGTACGTGAACGTGTTCAGACATGTCTTTGGGGAAAAACTGGAGGTTGACTCAGAGCGTACTGACAACATAACGATACAACCGATCAAATATGGTGATGCTTCCAAGCATATGTCTAAGGTATACAATCGAAACACGTGACTAAAACCAGTTAAAGATGGCGTCGCACTCGATGACATATGTAAGTCTACAACCGCGTGACTAAAACCGATCAAAGATGGCGCTGTAGCCGGTCTCATGCCTTATGGGATATATCCGAAACACGTGACTAATGGTCAAAGATGGACTCGCATCCGGTCACATGGTCAGACAATATTCTGCTGAGTCATTCTACGTAAGCAAATACCGTGTATAAGACGACTAGCATTCGTCGAATACAAGTACCGGGCTCAGTGAACACCAACCAGCTCACAATGTTACAACTCGCTAATGGTAAGTTGGTTTATTGATAAAGCTTTCACATTTTCGCTGTGTTTCTCCTAACAATACTAGTATAAGTCACGGGATATATGGTGCTAGACGCCTATATCTGCAAGAGACAAGCCATTTCTTCGTATAGTACTGTAGGGTGGGTTGACATGGATTAGAGCTGGCATTCGAACTTTTGAACACACCACTATAGTGGTACCTTAATAATATAAGTAGTAATGTGTACTCATAGGGGAAGGTGAAAGTGGACCGAAGGGTCCATATACCCATTATCAATAGAAATTCTTGTAACCACGAAACAATAGACCTGTCCTCTCACTTACTTATCACCCCCACAATATTGCTGCCAAGAATATCCTTTTTAAACATCTATCCATTCTCCGGGCGGAATCGACCACTCGTGATGTCTTCTCAGAGGCTCCTCTAGTGGCATATAAGCGGGATCGTAACCTCAAAGATGTGCTGGTCCATAGCAGGCTACCCCAACCTCACCAGTCTCTTCCTGGCACGGTGGCGTGTCTTCGATCGGTTTGCAAGACCTGTCCATACGTACTTCAAACCCAGAGTCTGACATTCCCTAGGACGCCCTTCCACATCCGTGAGGGTTTCTCATGCATCAGTCGCAACGTCATCTATGCGATTACCTGCACACGTTGCGACATGAGATATGTCGGGGAGACAGGATTACGTCTTGGGGACAGATTTCGACAACATCTTTCTGACATCACCAGCGGCGCCCAGAAACCAGTATCCATACATTTCAACAGTCCTGACCACCATGGCGTAGCCGACATACAGGTCACGGCCATCAAATCATGCGCATCCCACGAACGGGATCGGAAGACATTGGAACACCGTCTCATCTTCCAGTTGGGCACACTCTCCCCTCACGGCCTTAATGTCCAACACAGCTTCATTTAACTTCCCACCCCACCCCTCCCACCCCTAGCTTACAGTCCACCATCTGGGTACGTGCAGATCCTTTGTATGACATCACAGTCAACTCTCTTGGCGGATTTACATTCGGTGTTTTGCCATCATTTTCTGAACGACCGCCACTCATGCCTCTCTGTGTGTACTAACACTATATAGGTTTCCGCAGCTGTGTTTCGAGCGCTTAACGATAATTGCTAATTGTCATCTGCGCCCGTAACATCTTTGCCGGTCTCTAATTTCACTTTTCCGCACACATGGGCGCGTCTCCACCCCACTCCCTTCCCGATTGACCTTTGACCCGTGTACCATACATCCGGTCTATTGATCCACTGGCGCCCTACGTGTGTCAGACCTTCCAAGCTAGGACACAGTATTCAGATGAGTACATTTTATTTTAATTAGTTTAATAGTTTAATATTGTCATAGTGTGTTTCATGTAGTTTTGTGTTGGTTTGTATTTGTTTGTCCTGTGCTGACGAAGGCTTTGGCCGCAACGTCCAATTTGTCTCTTGTAGTCGTGTTTTAGTAAAGCTCACAATCTACTTCTCGTTTATTTGGGTGATTCATTCATGTCAAACAAGACACGAACAGAACCAAGCAAGACCAAAACTCAAGTCAGTACTCAAGTTAAACAAGGAACTAACCGAAACCACCAAGTAGACGCATACTATACCACCATTTTTCAACCCAGCTACAGTCAGATGTGTGATGACCCCACCAACCAGATGTGTGATGAGCCCAATAGCCAGCTGTTTGATGTGCATCAAGACACCAATCGAAGCAAACAAGTCCAACACACTCAAACCAGTACTCAAGTCAAACAGGGTACTAAACGAAGCCACCAAGTAGACGCATACTATACCACCAGTTATCAACCCAACTACAGTCAGATCTGTGATGACCCCAGCAACCAGATAGGTGAAGAGCCCAATAGTCAGATGTTTGATATGCCCAACACTCAGATGAATGATGGCCCGATTGTCTACAATACTCAGATGTCAGCCCACCAATCAGGAGACCAGCCTTACGACTACATACCAAGTGACCTATACATACCAGACTACCAGCCGGAAAAAACCAACCTACTCAGACAGTGGTGTGAAGAAACCCAGAAACAACATACAGTGTGTATAGCTCTGTATGTGAAAATAAAATGATGTGATGATACTATGTACACCACCTCATATCACATCATCCATTTCGTATAATGACATTATACATTTTTATTCTTGAAAAATGTACTGAAATACTGTAAAATGTACTGAACTACTGTAAAATAAACAGGTCTATATTATAATTATGTCTTGGTTGTTGAATTTATTTTTTTAGTGTTTACGGTGTATATAGTTGTCATGTGATGAGAGACTGAATGGCAAAAAAAAATGTTGGTCAAGTAATAAAATTTGTTACCCAAAAAGGGAAAAAATTTGACTACATTTCAACCATATTTATAAAACACTCACCCAATCTTATGAAAAGTAGGCAAATTTGTTAACCAAATGTGAAAAAAGTTAGCCGAATTTCAAACCAAACTTATAAAAATCTCAGTCAAAACATGAAAAGTAGGAAAATTTGTTAACCAATCAGTGAAAAGTTTGGTCCAACTGTCACCCAAACTTGAGAAAAGTGGGAAAGTTTGTTGTCCAGAGGGGAAAAGTTTGACCAAATTTCACCCAAACTTATGAAAAGTAGGAAACTTTGTTAACAAAATGGCAACAACAAAATAATCTTGGCCAAGTAAGAAAATGTGTTAACCAAATGTGAAAAGGTTAGCCAAATTTCAAACCAAACTTATAAAAATCTCAGTCAAACATATGAAAAGTAGGAAAATTTGTCAATCAAAGTGAAACATTTTGGTCACATTTCAACCAAACTTATAAAAATCTCAGTCAAACGTATGAAAAGTAGGAACATTTGTTAACCAAATGTGAAAAAGTTAGCCGAATGTCAAACCAAACTTATAAACAGCTCAGTCAAACACATGAAAAGTAGGAAAATTTGTTAACCAATCATGAAAAGTTTGGTCAACTTTCACCCCAACTTATGACAAGTGGGAAAGTTTGTTGTCCAGAGGGGAAAAGTTTGACCACATTTCACCCAAACTTATGAAAAGTAGGAAACTTTGTTAACAAAATGGCAAAAAACCTTGGCCAAGTAAGAAAATGTGTTAACCAAATGTGAAAAGGTTAGCCAAATTTCAAACCAAACTTATAAAAATCTCAGTCAAACATATGAAAAATAGGAAAATTTGTCAATCAAAGTGAAACATTTTGGTCACATTTCAACCAAACTTATAGAAATCTCAGTCAAACGCATGAAAAGTAGGAACATTTGTTAATCAAATGTGAAAATGTTAGCCGAATTTCAAACCAAACTTATAAACAGCTCAGTCAAACACATGAAAAGTAGGAAAATTTGTTAACCAATCATGAAAAGTTTGGTCAACTGTCACCCAAACTTATGAAAAGAGGGAGATTTTATTGTCGAGAGGTGAAATGTTTGACCAAATTTCACCCAGTAGGAAACTTTGATAACCAAATGGCAAAAATCTAGGCCACTTAAGAAAATGTGTTACACAGAGGGGGAAAATTTTGGCTACATTTCATTCAGACTTATAAAAAAAACTCACCCAATCTTATGAAAAGTAGGAAAATTTGTTTACCAATTGTGAAAAGATTAGCCGAATTTCAAACCAAACTTATAAAAATCTCAGTCAAACATATGAAAAGTAGGAAAAATTTGTTAACCAAACGTGAAAAGTTTGGCCAACTGTCACCCAAACTTATGAAATGTAGGAAACTTTGTTAACCAAATGGTAAAAACCTTGGCCAAGTAAGAAAATGTGTTAACCAAAGGTGAAAAGTTTTGGTGAAGTTTGACCAAATTTCAAACAAAACTCATAAAAACAAGGAAACTTTGTTAACCAAATGTGAAAAGTTCGACCAAAGTTCAGCGAAACTTATAAGATATTCGCCTGTCCCCTATGCAAACAACAGCTGTATTTCAGAAAATTAAACGTATCTTATGTAATAAGACACTATAATTGAAGGAACAAAATAAAATTTCAACAATAAAATTGTATAAAAAATTAACAATTAAATTTCTCTTTATGTTTCCATCTTGAATGTTTCAGGTAGAAATTTAATTGTTAATTTAATCACAGACTGCAGTGGTACATTGAAAGTAAAAGCATCCTTGTTCCACAGCAGGCTGGCTTTAGGCAGTGCTACTCTACGGAATATCAGACAACCTACCTCTCTCAAGAAATTGAGGATGCATTCCAAGAGAAGAACCTGCTGCTTGCGGCATGGATAGATCTGAAGAAAGCCTTTGACAAAGTCTGGAAAGAAGGTCTGATGAAATAACTGAGAAACTGCAAAGTCAATGGAAGAATGTACAAATGGGTGAAAGCATACTTGCACAACAGAAGAGCCCGAGTACAGATAGACGGACTCAAGAGCAAGAAAGTACTACTGCGTTACGGTATTCCCCAGGGCGGAGTCTTGTCCCCCACACTTTTTCTAATCTTCATCAATGATCTTGTTGCTAATCTACCGCGTGGAATTAAAGCGGCAATGTACGCCGATGACCTGGTTTTATGGAGCACAGATGAACATGCATCAGTGGCCACCAAATTGCTACAAAGAGCTGTAGATACATTTGCTTGGCGTGTCAGCATAAACACTGACAGGTGCAGCACCACCCTATTTACCCTCTCTCCAAAACAAAAAGCAGGGATCATCCAGAAAAATGGAACACCCCTAAGAGAAGATAAAGAACCAACATACCTTGGAGTAACATTTGATGGCAGGCTGACATAGAGAAAGCACATCAACAAAGCAGTAGCAAAAGCCACAAGGAAAATAACCATCCTGAGAAAGCTAAGTGGAACCACGTGAGGAGCCAGTGGGAAAATACGTAGCAAAGTTTACAAACAGAGCATACGACCACACCTGGAATACGGGTCAACTGTGTGATGTTCAGCATCAAAAACCACACTACAAGAGCTGGACAAGGTGCAAAATCAAGCACTTAGAGTCACCACAGGAGGGATGAGATCAACCCCTATAGTGGAAATGGAGAAGATGGGGAGGACACAAGCACTGAGTGAGCGCAGAGATACGAAAACGCTTATACAAGCAGAGAAGTTCCTCAGCTTGCCAGGCCACCCTATGAAGAACAGATTTGAAAATCTAGCTATGGGGCGGTTGAAAAGAAGTAGTTTTATCCACCAGGCCAAACGACTCTGCAGAGAAACCACCGATCTGCCCACAGTTGGTATCCCCCTAACAACTATTCCAGAGCGAACTCCATGGAAAGATGAGCATAGTCTATCATTACAAATCCAGACAAAAGTGAGAGGAATATTTGACAAGGAAGAACAGAACAGTGTGCAGCGCAGAACAGTCACTCTCAGCTTCCTTGATGAGAAATACCCACAGGACCTCTGAATCCGAGTCTACACAGATGGGTCGACACAAAATGCTGTTCGAAATGGAGGAGCGGGAGTGTACATAGAATACCCAAATAATACTAGGGACACAGCCAGAGTACCGACAGGAAAGTACTGCCATAACTATGATGCTGAAATTGAGGCAATCAAGATAGCAACAGAGAAATTACTAAATACCAACAATGGTACACAACCTGTGGTGCTACTGACATGCAAAATCAGTACTCGAAGCGCTCCTGTCTGGGAAATTGCCAGTACTAAGGACACTACTTTTTGAACTTAGCAGTCAGAATAAGGTCACCATACAGTGGATACCATCCACTGTGGAGTACCCGGAAACGACAGAGCTGATCAATTGGCTAAGGAAGGAGCCAAAGAAGAACAGCCTGATGTGCCCGTTACATACCACCAAAAGAAAAGAATGATCAAATCAGTCAGAAAGCCAACAAAACCTGCTCAAGATGACTACCACGTTATGGACAGATCAGAACAAGTCATTATTCTGCGCCTCAGAACAGGACACAATAGATTACGCAACTACATGTATAATGTATACAAAATTCAAGATTGGTGAAACAGCCATGTGCACATGTGTATTGGCCTCGCAGACAGCAGAGCACATACTCCAAGACTGCCCAAAATATAACATATCTAGGCAAACCTTCTGGCCTAGAGAGACGACAGTGGAAGATAAACTCTATGGACCACTGTGTGAACTGAAAAAGACAGTTAAATTCATACAAGAGACAACATTGCAGATATAGACATATTTCAAGCGAACGAAAGAAGAAGAAGAAGAAGAAGAAGAAGAAGAAGAAGAAGAAGAAGAAGAAGAAGAAGAAGAAGAAGAAGAAGAAGAAGAAGAAGAAGAAGAAGAAGAAACTATTTAATGCGAGGGATGGGCATGTTTATTTACAAGCTTATCGGGACGCAGAGGTGTTTCCAAGGCACCAGGGCCGGGTTATATTATTATTACTGGCCAAGACCTATTGACGCGTCCTCGTCGAGCGTCCTGGGCAACAGGTCCCTTCGGAGTCCTGGCTAAAGTCAGTAGGATCGTCGATTCCTCCGAAGTCGGAGAGTGTCTGCCTGTACGGCGAGGAACCACCAGTCTGCACACCAATAAGCCAGACATGGGACAACGGATACTCACGCAAAACTCAGGTCCTGTATGACATCACACTGATGTTGGACAACAGGATGTCTTTATCCGACATACAGGACTTCGCGTTGGAGCTCAAGCCAACGAACACAAGCAAGCAAGCAACAAGCTTATCCAATCGTGGCTCGATTGTAGACAGAGCTACCCGCAAAGAAGATCAAATTTCCATACTATTTCTGTATTTTGTCTTAATAATGCTCATTGACGAAAAAGAAATACTCCTCTTTCAAGTTGTCTTTGCATCGATATTTCACATACACCACCAGAATCGCTAAGTTGGCAACGTCCGTGCTTTCGTCCAGCTGTAATGAAAAATACTTTGCAGATGTATCTAACACCTTCACTCGCTCAGACGATGGCAGAACGCTTGATAATCGTACAACGAAAATCACGGATGTTCTGCATCTTATGACAATCAACAAATTATAATGTGCATCTTTCTTATTTTCCGTCACATAGGAAACAAAAGAAACGCACGTCGTCAACAAACAAATGTCGTCGACCGGGCCGGCTTTTAGTATCGGTCTCAGTTGGTTATTAGTTTTAACTTTTCCATCGAACCAATGATTCGCTAATAAAAAAAAAAAATCAAAATACTCCTTGGGCTACACGGCTGCAGGCTCAATTTATTTTAAAATTAAATCACCATAAAAACAGTGCGGATATCATATTTTGAGAAAAGGATAATCTTGTTTTTTAAAAGTTCTAAACAATTCTCAAAATAGAAAATATTTAACTTTTTTCTTACTTCTTACCGGCAAAGAATGGCTCGCGGGGCGGCACCGGTTCACCACGTTGGGAAGCACTGCCCTACTTGATACGTCTCATCGCAAATACGTCCTATGGTTCATGTGTTTTGCTTGACCAGTGCCATTCACTAATGCTTAGTACGAAGCATACTCCTACCTTCAATAATGACGTACACGCGAACCCTATTCCCAACTGAGCTATGACAAAACCATGTGTTAAAATTAGTTCCATGCTTTTTTTCCCCCACACCCTCCATCCTCAATAATCCATTATATTATTAATATTAAGGACGTAATTGCGTTGTGTCAGTTTACAGCAGCGCGGCAATATTTGCTACGCCTTTCTGCCAACACGTCTGATTTCTTCGATCATTTGTTTCCCTGGTTTTCTTTCCGTGGCGAAGTGATCAAGCCGTCTGTCTCGGGCTCTGAAGGTCTGTGTTCGATTCCGGGCCGCATCCTTCGGTTCACGAGTGCATTTTTTCAGAGACTCCTGAGGGACGTCGCTGGAGCTACGGAATTTGTGCTTTGTGCGAGTCTTCCTCACTGCGGAAAGAGACAGCATAGGACAAAAACCCGGTGCAATGAAGTCGACCCTGTCGACCTTTAAGTGACTTTCCTGGGTGTCTCGCAAGAGATAATGATATCAGACAGACAGTGGGATAAGAGGACACCCGCGAATAAAATGGATTGACGACATCAAAAACATTGTAAAAATCACACGAAATGAGACTATTCAGTGTCATCCATCGGGAAGTGCAACGTTAACTATTATTCCCCACATCGCTTGACGGCAAACGTGGATGATGTTCCATTTATGCCAGATTTTGGTGCGACTACAGCGATGTTGGGAAAAGTATCTGACACCATTACCACCCCTGATAATTCATCAGATTCTACAGTAACTTCTTTGGTTGTTAGCACAACGCAGTGGCTGATTGCACTTCTCACAAGATCTCCACACTATTTATTTAATTTTATTTGTAACATCACAATTAATTCAATGCAGGGTGTGGTACCTTGTGTTACATTACTAGTGTTATTTCAAATCCTGCCTCTTCTAGTGTAGCCAGAGGCATTTCAGTAATGAATTTCCATTTTTTATAATTTAGACAGCAACCACATTTAGCACTACTAGCAGAATATTGGCAGAAAAATATGCAAGGATCATATATTGCTTGACTTCTGTACTGGTGGGGGATACATGTTTGACAGACAGTGATTCATTGAATGTGCTTTAAAATATTCTGTTTGTGTTTCTGTGAAGTCTTCCATCTTCAGAGAATATCCTACTTTGATACATGAATTCTACACCCGTTTCATGTTACCTATATAATGTTAAGGGTGCTTGATGATCTACATTTCTTCATGGTTTCGGTCTTGGATGTTTAGTTTAGTTTAGTCGACACATCAACATCACGGCACATGGGTGCAACACATAAGTACTCCGTTCTACTCCTAACTCAAGCCTGAGCCTGATATACTTTTGGTAGATTTTTAACTCAAAATTTTGTACTGGCAGCGCCATTAGGCTGCTCTTTTTCGATTTCCAACTGCCAAGGGATTTTTTACGTGCGCAACTATACACATGGGCACCCGATCTCACTACCCAGAGACCAGGGGAAATTTTGTTACTAGAAGTCCACGTGAAAAAATCCCTGCCCTCACCGGGGCATGAACCCGGGACCTCCAACACTCTAGGTGGACACCATACCTCGAGACCACTCAGCCCCCCAGTAAAGGGTGTATTGATCTTTACATATTTTCCCCACAATTTAAATAGTGCCTTGAAATGTTTTCTTTTCAGTTACTCTTCATCATGGTACATACACAAATGTATGACAAAACAACAGCTATTAAATAGATAACAATCCAAAATCAGCTCAAAGAAACAACAATTACTACAGTAAATAACAATGTAAAACCATCCATCATGATTTGGTCCCACCAGCCGCAAATAAAAGCTTTATTACAGGTGTCAATTAAAACAACATACAGAAATATACATATTTCAAACAATAGTTTATATTACACAGCATGATGTAAGCGTAAGGAGAACATCAAGGTCAGATACAATTAAAGCCATGTATATGTTTCTCACAGTGACATTAACTCAAAGCCATAGAAAATTAAAGCCATGTATATATTTCTCAAAGTGACAATAACCACCATAGAAGTAAAATGTATATATTTGTTTAAAATACAGATCGTAAACAAATTCACACTGCTCAACAGATTTCACTAACTGGTCTTCATTGATACCTTCACAGTGAAACACCACTGGGTCGTGAGTGCAGAGAAAGGGCAGCGGGCCGTACCGAGTTTGAAGTGCAACAGCTGATCCAGAGCAACACACATCAAGGTGACATAGTCATCCACACCGATGGGTCAGTGGTGAGAAACAGACGTAGTGGTTGGGGCTTTATTGCAAAGGCTAATGGACGAGTCTTGAAAAAGGAGTCTGGCATATGAGACTACAACCTCCAGCATTAGAATAGAGGTGGAGGCAGTAACAGCGGCATTCCGGTGGCTAGAGGAGACTACTGCAACACACGTTGTATTCATTACGGATTCAAAGAGTATGCTTAGTAAGGTGGAGAAAGGAATGTTTTGTGTGGAATGGCTCTGTCACTTCAGAGGTCACAGATTGTGAGAATTGTATGGATATTTTGCCCTGGCCATGTGGGGGTACGGGGGAATGAACAGGCTGATAGACTAGCAGGGAATGCACCTCTTAGTGGTAGTTTGCCTATGGACAAGGGGGAGGTGGTCGTGCGCTATGGAGAAGGTGGAGGAACAGATTGAGAACCCATACGTGGAAAGAATGAGATTGCGGGGGACCGGCAGGGGTTCTGGAAGAATCTCAAAACTGAGAGGGAAGACTAGGAGAACTTTTAATTAGATAGCGGTGGGAATGATTAGTAGTAGGGCTCTTCACTGGCTGTTGAACGAGGGGACGTAGCACGTATGGGAATGTCCTGAGTGCAGTGATGTCGGTTCTTAACTCAACTCAACCCACTTTCACAATATGAACTAAAGCCATGTGAACCAAGGTATCACAGACTCCAGCTACGACCACAAGTGTACTGCATAAACAAACATCATGCCTTAGAGACTCTTGTCCGTGCTGAGGAGTGTGAGTACTCTGTTCAGATCATCCTTGTACAATTTATGGGAAGAGACTGGAACACTTATGGGGGATATGCATGTACAATGAAGATACCCTATACCAGTGGTTCTCAACAGGTGGGGAATTCCCCCCCCCCCCCCAGGGGGGAATTTTAGGGTTTCCAGGGGGGGGGGGGGGGAATTAAGATTATTTCAAGATCGCGTTAATACAAGAACCGATTACTTGATATTGTTTTTCCCTTCATACTTTATGGTTCTTTAGGTCTCACCCTTCTAAAATTCATTTTATAACGTAAGCAGACCCACAAATCACGTTTTATGTAAGCAGACCCACAAATCACGTTTTATGTGGACTTCTAGACTTGTTTTAGTATGTGCTATTAAATTTAGCTTTCATTATTATGTATACTGTGTGTGTAGGGGTGGGGGGTATTTTGGTAGGAAATATGAAAGGGGGGGAATGACGTTCTGAAAATATCATGAAGGGTGTGCACGGGCCAAATTTTTAGGTAGGAAATACGAAGAGGGGGGGGGGGGGAGAGAATCACGTGCTAAAAATATGGTTAAGGGGGGAACGAGCCAAAAAAAGGTTGAGAACCACTGCCCTATACAAACCTAAATCTCTATGCATGTATGTACAAATCACACTTGTCAACATATGTAGAAATTATGTTAATCATTACATTTCATTCAGTGCACGCAGGTGTGCAAGCATACACACAAATGTTTATAAAGACTTTTCATTCACAATATTACATTTTCAAAGTTTCTGACTGATTTAAGAATTTCCTGAAGAAAACAGACAACAAATATCTCATATGTGAATGTACAAATGTGTGTGTAAAGATACTTATAATTTTCAAACTTTACATTTTCAAAGTTTATAAACTTTTTGAGCATTTTTGAAGAAAATAATCAATAATACACCTGACCATGCCGTATGGCAAGGATATATAGAACCTTCCCTTGCAGCCTTCCTGGATCTCTTTTCCCATTAATCTTACCAGCTGGTATAGTAATCTCAGTTAGTTGCATCTCCTTAACAGGACATTGCAGTCAACCCCAGCAATTTTTAGCTGCTTGTGATTTCTTCAGAAGTTTAAGTTCAGTAGTTTGCCATTGCTTTCTGAACGACTGGCACTCATGCCATTGTATGAAAACCAAAACCAGACAATCTGCTGCCAACTTGCCTGCAGCTGTGATTCAAATGTGGTATGCAGGATTACAAATTACATCTGTTACTCCTGCGCCACAGAGCCGGAATCTCAGTAGGTTGCCAGTTAAAACACTATGCAGCATTACCAATTTTCATTACCATTTATAATGAGGCCATACAACAGCCTCATGGACTTCACCACAGACAATTTCCTTAAATGAAACTACATATTTAGAATAAGTTTGCATACTGAAAGTTTCTTTCACAACTTGTTTCTCATCCTAAAACTGCCAACTCCCATTATCTGCAGCTCATTGTCTTTACCAATATTTGTTTCAGGTACTAAACTAAACGACTAAACTAAACATGCTTCAGCAGAAACTGAATTGAGTTTTCCAACAGCACAACCATTAACTCTTTCTGTCTCAAGACATCTATATTTGACTCTTTCTATAGCAAGCACTGATACATTAAATTCCAAAACGCCAGCATCTGAAACAGTAATCACAGTCATCCTAAAACATGATTTTAGAGTAACATTTGAGATAAAGAGATTGGAGAATTAGCTAGGTGAAACAGAACAAGGTGAGAGAATTATATCACATATAACATAACAATGTACAATGACCAGTTGTTTAGTATGAAAACAGTTACAACACTGGCTTCTAGTTACAGTATGATTGCTAAAAGAAATCCATGAAGTAGTTAAATTAGTAGCCTAAAAATGGCTATATTCTCTTCTTGTCTGTAATCAATGAATGACAAAGCACTGAGTGCTTCATCGAGAAAATATCAACTCATAATTATAAATGACCTAATGAAATGGCATGTATGCAATATTGGCATTCCTATAAAGAAAGTAGTTTTCGTGACATTATGAGAAGCAGATGGCTATATGGTTCCATCCATCTTGTGCCATGCCGATAAGCGTGGGCGGTCATGTTCTGCCATCTCACTTGATCAACAGAGTCGTGGATCAGCTCCGTATTCCTGTCCTCAACCATGCCATGTGGCCAAGCCATCCAGGTATTTACTTCTCGGTCCTTCCCCTTGGTCTCCTCCCTTCGATCTTGCCAGTTGTCACCAAGTCATTTCTTCTCATAATATGTCCAAAAAAATTTTGACTGTCTATGTCTAATGACTCTAATCAGTTTACGATCTTCATTTGTTTCTTGAAGGACTTGTTCATTGGTTTTTCTGTCTGTTCATGGTATTCTTTGCATTTTCCTCAGAAACCACATTTCCACAGCCATCAGATGTTTTTCAGATTGTCTCCTCATTGTCCACGCTTCACATCCATACAAAAGCACAGGCTCTATGTAGAACTTCAGCACTCTTTTTCTCATTTCAATTGACATCTTTTTATTGGTCATATGTTTTCTATCTTGCAAAAGGCTACCTTCGCAATGGCAATTCTTTTTCTAATCTCTCCGAGGCATCTCTCATCAGATGTTATGACTGTTCCGAGATAACTGTATCGATTCACTTGCTAAAGAATATGCCCATTTACTCGTATATCACATTGTGGTATTTCCTTCTTCTTTTCAGTGATGACCATAATTTGTGTCTTCTTACTATTCAGTTCTAACCCTATAGTCTATCCAGAAATGAATGCCTTCATTCACGATCAATTATTTTGAAAACTGTCTATTGCATCGTTATGAAATATTTCCTATCCCCGCCGACTTTGCCGGCGGGCCCCGCGTGCCAATCGACCGTGCACCGTTTAAGTCAGACGGAGAGAGCACGTCGAGGAGAACATTTCAACAAAAAAAGAAAAAGTGTACACAGGTCTCCAAAGTACCATGAGTGCATTACCCCCACCCAAGGAATACGTCTTTGATCGGTCCAAAAGCAACTCAAATCATGGAAAGCGGCGACATTTCTTTGATGTTTTGGTGAAAAACTAGTGATTTCTCGATAACAAGCTTGTTTTACAGTAATTTTCCGCCAGTTCAGAAGACGACACAAGGCTCTACACGAGGCACTTGTCATAAGGCCAATCCTATGAACCACGAGAAAATTATTCAGCGCTGTTTACGTGGGAAGAGGTAATACATTTAATAACATGGACTTCATTTCTGTCCCGTAAATTATATACTGCATATAAACAAACTTTGAAATCTGTTGTACAATCTCCAAAACAACAATTATTTTGTTAGGTGGACATAATGATAAGGTTATATGCTAAATCTCATCATTTTCCCTCAATTAGTTACTGAGATATGGAATTTTATATTGGGGCAGACAAAAGTAAACAGACTATAGTTGTTCACTGTGTGCAACAAACGCATCTACTAAATGTTGCAGATTCTCTAAGGTTAGGACAGCAGTCTCTAAATCAGGAGACATAGGGTATAATTCCCTGATAAAGCAAAGGATTATCTATCAGAGGTGAAATAAAACACCAACTCGGCCCGTACACTATATGGTCAATAATGCAGGTCAGACAGCCTGTAATGCTCAGCCTTTTTAACATCCTTACAGTAAAAATACCATAATAATAGTTTTATGAAAGAAATTTTGAAATGCTATGTACTGCCATGTGCCGATCTAATCCATATTTAGAGGTGAAAATTGAACCACAGATCCTGCATGGTTTTGTATGGGTTCTCATATGTTTGTGTAAAGTTGACACTCTGCCAAAGGTCTTGCCGCAGTGACTACACATGAATGGTCTGTCTCCTGTGTGAATGGTGAGGTGGGACATGAGATGGTTGTTCTTGAGAAATGTTTTCCCACATTCACCACATTCAAATGGCCTTTCGCGCTCAGCTATATTCGGCTTCTCAATTACAGGCTGCGGCGATGCTGTCATGATTTTAGACTTGTCCTGATAACTGGCTAGATATGCAGTATTTATAAAAACTTGCACTGGCTGAGAAATGGCTTGGGGGGGCAGCATGTTAGTATCAGGTACAATAGACATCACTTCAGCACTCGCTGCTTCATCGCCTCTTAATGTTGGAACTTGGGGCAATGTAACTTTATCACTCTCAGTACTATATGAAGACTGAGTCTGACCTAACAGGCTGATTCCAGGCTGAGGTATAGATGAAAGTATTGTCTTGTCTTTTAAACAGACTTCTTTATTTTGAACAATACTGGAAACTGGTAGCTTTTCCTCTCTATCAACAAGGCTTAACTCACCACTGTCAGCAACATTATCAGCTTTTTCTTCTTCTAGATTATGCTGTCCGGCTGAATGAGATAAATAATGTTTAGCCAGCTCGTATTTGTCTTCATAAAACTTGTCACACCTATCACAAATATGACTTTTCAGGTGACGAGTAAGAACTGTTCTACGGACAAAATCTCTCTGACACAATGTGCACCGGTAAATGTTCTTCAATCTGTCAATAAAAGAATATTTCTTGAACTTGATTCTGTTTGGTTTGGATACAACAGAGCAAGGGTGTATTGTTGTGTTTTCTCCTGTAATTTCAGCTCTCATTTGGGCAGCCTTTTTGCGGTGGCTATACCTGTGCTCAAATAAGTCAAGTTTATCCTCAAAGAACTTGCCACAAAACTCACAAACATGGGTCTTCATATGCCTGGTCAAGGTGCTGGATCTAACATATTCACTCTTACAAATCTTGCACGCAAAAATGTTTTTGTTGGAGTCTGAATATGAGAAATTTGCAAAATTATGTTTGTTTGCTTGGAGTATTTGACTGTGAGAGAGGGTACTCAGAAAGCTCACATCACTTTCTGCTTCAGATGGCTCATCTTTGGTATCTCTACATCTTATTATCTTGGTTTTCAATTCTTTTTCTGAAGCTGAAGATGCCACACTAAAACCCTTCCATTTCTTCGAGATACATAACCGTTTTCTTTCAGCTCTAATCAGACTCTCAAGTTGCTTCTCATGTTGGGACTTGTGGTCTGCTAATATTTCTGTATCATTAAAAAATACATTGCAGAACTCACAAACATGATGTTTATGGTGGGCTTTCAAATATTTGTCCTCTTTAAAATCTTTACAACAAAGTGTGCACTTAAAAATGTGACCTTTTTCATCTTTTTCTGAGTATCTCTCAAACTCTGCACAATGTTTGCTCATAATCTCCTCATGACTGTGCAATAAAGGCTTCCTACCAACATTAAAGTCTGCCAATTCATAAAGACCTGATTCATCTGAGCTCAAGACTTCATTCTCTAATGCTGTCTTGATTTCTGAGTAAAGTTCTTCATCTGTATCAGACAGGTTGCTGTCACTGAGAGTATTCTCACCCTCTTCATGACCTGTATTATCACTTCCAACAACAGCTCTATCCAGTATTTCATAGAAGTCCTTACTATCCAGAATACTATCATCATCAGAGCCATTATATTTAGCAGCTTCTACATCCTCTGGCCTCTTTGATATGTGTTCACCTTCACTGTCACTTGCAACTTCAGTTTTAACTGTCATATCAACTACAGAAGCTGAATTACATCTTTTACTTTGTTTAGTCTTCCGTGCTGTGTTCTTCTCATCCAATGGCTGCCCACTAAAAAGCATAGTGGGTGCATGATCTTTCATGTGATCCCTTAGATTGGATGCATTATCAAACTGATCATAGCAAAGTGTGCATGCAAATCCATCTACATGCATTCCTGTGCATGCGTTATCAACATGTTCTTCCTGAATGTGCTCCTCCAGTTCCGTTTCTTCATAAAAGACAATATCACAGATATCACATTTTATTATCCTGTTATGGAGCTTCATGTGCATCTTCAGTTTGCAAATGTTTGAAAAAGTCTTGTTGCATATACCACATATGTAAGTAACTGCAGCTGTACATTTGTGGCTTGTCAGGTGTCTGCTTCTAGAGAATCTTTTGTGACAGTCATCACATTTCAATTCATTTATGCCTGCCGGTATTTGATCGCCCTCAGCTGAATTTAATTGACTCATCTGTTGGAACTGAGCTTTAAATCCTGGGAAATCCCTCCTGTGCTTACCAATGGTAGATGTTAAGGAGCACTCCTTCATAACTCTATTTAAACCACTAGGTTTATGTGATTTTGTGTGGTCTTTCAAACAATGAAAGTTGGCAAAAGATCTAAAACAAACTTTACAAACCAAACTGGTAGATTTACTGTGTACTTTCTTATGAATTTTCAACAGTGGTAAACTTTTACAGCCTTTTTGACATATATCACAAATGAATTTCAAAGTATGTGACTTAATATGTTTCCTATATTCATGTCTTGAGAAGGTAACTTTCATACACAGATTGCAGGATAAACCTAATCGAATGTCTGCTTGACTTGTGACTGAAGTGTCCACATGCTTCTGTTTGTTTCTAATCATCTTTAAATGTGTCAGATTTTCATTTTCAAACAACAATTGCAAGTGCCGCTTGGTTTTTCTGTGTTTGTTCAAAATGCTTTGCCTGGCAAAGTTGGCATTGCAAACATTACAGTGAAAAGGTTTTTCTTTTGTATGAGTCTGTATATGTGTTACAAGATCTCCTTTACTTTTGCATCGGGCCACACAGTAGGGGCAGGCAAATCTATCTGTATGGGTTATAAAATGCTGCCGCAAAGTTCGCTTATTAATAAATTTTTTCAAACATGCCACACATTGATAACTAGTAACGACTCCATCATCGTTAAAGATTGGTATCATAATCTCAGATTCTTTAAACAGGCTTCTACAGTTTCTTTTCTTCTTACGGCAAGAGTAACTTGATAGCTGTGATGCTGATAGTCGAGGAAGTACTACTCGTGGTGTATGTAAGTTCAGATCATGGAATCTTGAATTGCTGTTTGTTTTGTCCACATTAAAATCATCGCTGACATGTACTGACCACTGTTGAAACTTGCTCCCTCTCATGAACAGATTGTTTTAAATTCAAACCTCTGGAATACAATTCCAATTCTTCTTGTGAAGGCTTTCTGTCTTCTGACTTCTCGATGTTCAGTGTCTCTATTGAACGCAGGCTATCATACTCATGTGAATTGTAACCTGCTTCTTCATATGAATCACCCATTTCCACTTTCTCAACCTCAAAACATTCTGTCAAAGTAAAGTCAGAATGACATCCTGTATCATCATCAGAATCACTCCTCTTAAGCTCCTTCAGTTGTTCAGCAACTTCTTTAGAATTACAGGAAGTATATTCTCTGCCACCCTTCATGGTTTCATATTTGGAATTACTCTCATCAGGATTTTCATCTAAACAATCCTTTAGGCAATCAGATTTATTATTCAACAGAGGCACATCATTATAACTATTTTCTTCAAAACTGTCCTCTGGCTCTGTCTTTATATTGATTGACTGGCTGTCACATTTTGACCCAGACATTATGTATTTTGCCTATGAAGTCAACAAAGTTGAAATGTCACAATAAGTAACAGCCTTACAAAATTTAAATATCCATGCTTTTCTGTGCAAAATACCAAGTTTGTGTCATGATACCATCCAAAGAATAACAGGTTACTAGGGATAATTTTCTGCCAAACATACACTGAAGTTCATATCATTCTTTGTGCAGTAGATCAGAGCTGTTTTCCAATGAAGATATGTTCACATCTGATTCTCCAGAGCAAGTCTAGTTATGAAGCTGAAAAATACACAATAATATATTTAATGCTTAACTAAAATGACACGAAAATAAAATATTACCCAATGATGATTGTTACTTTTGATTGCCAGCTAACAACAACACGAGGAGACATAAGAGTTAAGTTTTAACATTCTCAGAATTTCTTGCTCTTCTTGTTCGCTGTTGTTTTAACCATGTCAACATAAGAAGACTAGTTTTTTTAATGTATGTTTTTGCATTTGAGAGCACTCTGAGATTCTCAAATAGCTTTGTGTGAATGCTTGTTTCTGCAGATCAATATTCAGTCCATAATTGCTAAAATATACCTCAGGAGTTATGTAATTCTGTGAGGTAGGCAATCCCCCAAAGAATCAGGAGCCTTGAATGGGAGCAACATCAAAAAAACGATATAGTTTAATGATCCATCACACACGAAGAATTTTGGCTAAGAATGTTATCATGCAAAGAGGTAGGAGGAAATACAACGCTGAAATAGGAGAAGAAATGTGGGGTTGAGAAGGCAAGGGGGAAGGACACTAGAAGCAAGTAACCTGAGGGCTGGGCCTTGGTGGTATGGTCGAGACAGAAACATGGAGCTGATCCACGACTCTGGTGATCAAGTGAGATGGCAAAACATGACCGCCCACGCTTACCGGCATGGCACATGATGGATGGAATTGCTAAAATAGTATAGCATATATTTCCACATTTTATCATCTTGGTTTCCAATTCATTTTCTCAAGCTGATCTTGCCACACTAAAACCCTTCCATTTTTTTTTAGATACATAATATTTTTGTCTCAGCTCTAATCAGACTCTCAAGTTGCTTCTCATGTTGAGACTTGTGGTCTGCTATTTTTCTGTGTCATTAAAAACTACAATGCAGAACTCACAAACATGATGTTTAAGGTGGGCTTTCAAATGTGTGTCATCTTTAAACACTTTACAACAAAGTGGGCACTTAAAAATGTGATGCTTTGCATCTCTTTCTGAGTATCTCTCTAATTCTGCTTACACATAATTTCCTCATGGCTGTACAATATAGGTTTTCTACCAACATTAAAGTCTTCCAACTCATAAATATCTGATTCATCTGAGCTCAAGACTTCATTCTCTAAAGCTGTCTGAAGAAGAGGAAGAATGACATTATGGCAATGTCCCAAGTGCACCAAGTCTTGAGTCTTGATCTTACAATTCATTTTTTGCTGACTACAAACAAAACTTAAAACATCTCTCTATCTATGGAACACAAACACAACGAAGCGTTGCCGTTTCTAGATATCCTAATGAGACGTAGAGCAGGCGGCACAATTCAAAGATCGGTGTACCGTAAAGAAACATGGACTGGCCAATATTTAAATTTTCAGAGCTTCGCACCTGTCCAGTACAAACGGGGCCTAGTACGAACCCTGTTTGACCATGCTAGGAAGATATGCACCCAGGACACACTGACAGAAGAATTTGAAACTCTGAAGAATGCCCTAGGCAGGCTGACACACCGGAACAGTCCTGCTTCATCGATCGCGAGACACATGCTCGAGAGTGGCCATGTGGTTGAAAGAGACAGTGCCTTCCGTGTGTTGTTCAACACACAGAGTAGTCGGTTGTTAAGGTTTGCTGAAGCCATAGTGATCAACCTGCGTAAGCCGGCCTTGTGTAAGCAGAAAGACATGTTAGTCAGTTTAAAATTACCGTGGTAGACAATCAACATTACTGTGCGAATATGTGTATATTTCAGATTGAAGGATTTATCTAGTTATTTCACTTTATGTGGTGTGATTTCTGCAGCAGGTACTTGACGAGATGCAGTGAAATATGCCAGGCAATAAATCGTGCAATCTATTGTTTGTGTCTTCGTTATTCAAATTCACTACGGGAAAACATTGTTTTAAAACTCAAAACAAAGCACACCAAATATGCATAAACATCTGTCAACTGATGGATCCAATGCCAAATATTTGTATTTTCATCCGCTATCAATTTAGTGTAATTGTTTCCTGCAAAGTCACTCAAGTTTTTCAGTTCTTCTGACTGTATATATTGAAGTATTTGTATGCTTTCACTGTAAAATGTTCAATATAAATTGGCAAACAGCACACTAGTGACAACTGTGTTAATATGTATCCACAACCTACACCAATAACCTGCCACTTAGTTAAGTTTCCAGTTTCCACATTATACTTGCCAAGTCTTTTCAGTCACCAAAAATTGTGTCCGTGTTATCCACATACAAAGCAACAATTAAATTTTGTAAGTCCGACTGGACCACTATTAGGGTGTCAAGATAAGTATTTCTTTGCATTATATATTCTTTATTGTTTTGTTTTTCTTCTCATCTCATCTCATTTCATCATGTTCCTCTTGTACCTTGCGGTGTCGAGGTGAAGTATACACAGCGGGAGAGTGTCCGCTTATGGGCCTCATATATCGATATTCCCATGGACTTTGTTATTCCCTGCGTCCATCGTTTACGTGGTCTGCCTCTTCATCTACTTCCCTCTGGTCTGTACATCATTGCTTGTTGTGGTATACTGTTATACTGTTGCATGGCCAAACTATTTGGCTTGCTGCCTTCTAATAAAATCTAGCGCTGCTATAACCCCCACTTTAGTCCCGATTTCTTCATTTCTGATCTTATCTCTTCTTGATACATTGAGTATTCTACTCAGGAATCTCATTTCTTCTTCTTCTTCTTCTTCTGCGTTCATCCGGATTTTTTTTTCGGATGTGACTGCGTTGTGCCTGTTTACAGCAGAGCTGCGTTCTTGCGCCTTTAGGCCGACACATCAGACTTCTGCGGGCATTTGTTGACCGGGTTAACCTTCCCGAGAATCTCATTTCTGTTGTGATATTTCTTTTCTCTTTTTCTGCCATTGTCCAGGTTTGGCATTGGTAACATAGAGTTGGTAGGAAGATTGTGTTGTAAAATGCTTTCTTAGTAGTTATCGATACATGTTTGTTCTTTAGTATTGGTGTCATTTGTCCAATGAGTTGGTTTGCCTTATTGCATCTATGTTCAATCTCGTCTTCTAATTTGCCATTTGATGATGATATACTTCCTAGGTACTTGAAACTCTTTACTTGTTTCAAGAGATGTTCATTTAGGTGAATCGTTGTTGCTTTTTCTTCTTTAGTTAGTCATTACCTCTGTTTTACTTGTGCTAATTTTCATGTTATGTTCCCTACACATTTCATTTAGACTATTCATGTGGTCTTGTAATTCAGCTTCTGATTTTGCTATTAGTGCTTGGTCGTCCGCAAACAGGAGTTCTCTTTTTCTTCTTCTTCTGCGTTCATCCGGATTTTTTTTTCGGACGTGACTGCGTTGTGCCTGTTTACAGCAGAGCTGCGTTCTTGCACCGTTAGGCCGACACATCTGACTTCTGCTGGCATTTGTTGACCGGGTTAACCTTCCCGGGGGTTTCTTAGGACGTTTGAATCTCACTGTTGTGGTATTAACCAACATCCTAGCTGGCCCATATAGAACAGCCAAAGACATTCTGGTCAACCCTCAAGGGAAGGCAGGGGCAGACCATGGGCATTCCCCGCCATCCAAGGAGGCTTCCATACTTGCAGAGCCGACACACAGCGCTCTGGTACTGGGCTCACCCAAGGAATCGTCACGTCCTGCACATGGCTGCTTAGCCTCACTTCCATATATTGGGCCTTCCGTTCACCATAGTCTGTTCCTCCGGAAACCAGAAGAATGCAGTCTGCAGATGACATCCACACAGTGAGCTTTCGATTCGGACTTTCCACGTAATGGATTTGCTATCCAAGCAATAATCCATTTCATGCCTCATGGACACTTTTGTAACTGACATACCTGTGGTATGAAGTGTGGCAGTCTAAATAATTCTTCATGCACCTTTAAATGTCAACCTGAATGTAGTTTAAAAAAAGCTGCAGTCAACTTGAGCTTGCTGGTATCTCCACAGAGCTTGTCCTCAAATGAAGCAGGTGTGGGCCAAAATATCTTTCTCTGTTCTGCATATATTGGGCACTCCTAAACAGGAGTTCTCTAATGGTTAGATTTGCAGATGGTTCTTCTTCCACGTTCTCGTCATGCAGTGTTCTTGTGGTCTCTGTTCGGCTGGTTTCTTTACATATATTGTCTATATATGTTATAAACAAGAGAGGGGACAGGACACAACCTTGTCGTACTCCAGAACTTATGGTGAAGGATTCTGAGTGTCCTCCAGTTGCTCTCACTATGCATTCATTGTTGTATAAGCTTCTACATAGATTTGTTAGATGTGTACTCACTGCATATTGTACTGTTTAAGGATTTCCCACAGCTTGTTTCTATCTACTCTAAATGCCTTTTCTTGGTCGACAAAGGCTAAGTAGAATGTTTCATTGAATTCAATTGATTTTTCTATAAGTTGTCTAAGAGCAAAAAATGACATCTGTGCATCTTTTATTTTTTCTAAATCCAAGTTGTGTTTCGCTTAGCTTAGATTTGTTTTTCTTGTTTGTTGATAAAAACTTTGGGTGAAATGTTTGTCTCTATCCTGTGTGTTTTTCCATTTGCCGAGTTTCTTATTCATATTTTGGGAGTTAATGACTTCAAATAATGAATTGTTTTAACCAAGCCTGAATATTTAATGTTAAAGTAGCAGTGTGTCTGTTAGGCTCGGTTCACTACTTTAAACACTAATGTACAGTTTTTTTTACAAACACAATGTAGCATACTAGTTCTATTTATGCTCATGGTTAAGCATGTTCAATATTAATGTTATGAAGTTATAAAGTGTTTAGTCAAAATTTTTCTTTTTTGTTTCCACCAAGATTTATATTATTTACACAGGAACATTAATATCTCGAATTAGAATTGACTACAAGGCGTGAATGGGGCACCTCTGGGCTGCATTTTCCTAGAACTGTTCAACTATGCAGGTTACATATTTTAAAATAATTTAGGAAATGTCAATATAACTAGGAAACATACTTTAACTATTTTCAGTCATGTCAAATGATGTAAGATAACAAAAGATAAAACACAAGTCAAAGTGACTGTTCACAAAAATTTGTGGTTGGTCCTGCGATGTCTACTTCCATTTAACTACATTATTAATGTTTGCGGAATTATCATTGTGTCCTCGGTAGTGTAGTGGTTAGTATCTCCACCTGTCATGTGGGAAACTGGGGTTTGACTCCAAGCCGGCAATTTTATTATTATTTTTTTTTAATTAATTATTTAATAAAACATATTAAACATTACAAACTAAAATATAGAACAGAAACTCGAAGCATGTGAATAAAGTGTGCTCTGTGGATTTGTTGCATAAGCTGCCGGGCGGTGCATTCCCCAGGCAGCGACGGAGTGATTGAGTGTCGGAATCGATGGATCCAATAGATGTCTTTGTTTAATGTGAATTTTATTTGCCAAATAAAATATCACTGTACGTAGAGTGTTTCCTTGTCGACAAATATCATCTTAGTGAGGCTTGAAGAAAAATAACTTGCAAACAGACAAGACAAATGTTTGTAAATAGGGGCTCCCTTTATTCACAAATTTTTGTGAACAGGGGTTCCCAACACAAATTATGTGTAGAAATTAAATTTGCATTCTGTTTAATTATATTAGTTCAAATGGTAAGGTTTATTAAATAATAAATATTATATTAGGCGTGATTATGTGTGGGATCTACATTTTAAATTTTAATTGTCACTGTCACAAGTGATTCTTGTTGAAACTCTACAAATACAAATATATGTAGAAATGCATTCAGGATTCATTGTATTCAATAACAACAACAACAACAACAACAAAAACAAATGCTTCATAAAGTCCAACAAGGCAGATAATAAATGCAGCAATAAATAAACACATTTATTTACCAAGTGCTACAATACTGCATTTTTTTCCCCCCAACACATGCAACTTTACTTTACAAACGTCAACTTCAAGGATATTTTCATTAGGCATCAGTGCATCAGAGACTTTAACTTTATATACTTTATACTATAGTAATTTTAATTTAAGTGTAATTATAATAATAATAATTAATTATAGTACAGTGTGTGGCCTTAGAGAAGATTCTGGATAGTGTGACATCGTGCCATGGAGGAGTACGAGTATCGGTATATCAGATGCCAGTACATGAGGCAGAATGCTATGGACAGACATGATCACAAACTCCGCCAGGTATAGACTAAAAGAAAACAATATAAAATGACACAAAGTAGTGCAGCTTTACATAACAGAGTTACGACACATACAGGACGTTGCGGCCAAAGCCTTCGTCAGCACATAACAAACAAACAAACAAAAATAGATTAACTAATACACGATCGACACTACATGCATGTATAAATATCAACTCATCTGTATCCTAGCTTGAGACCTAGCTTTTCCATTTACCTATTATTCGTAATTTACTAATCCTGTCATTAAAAGATTTAAAGTTTAAAACGTTCCCCCATAACTCTTTTTTGATGACAAATCCTGTTCCTAATTGAATTCATGTTTATTTTGGGTGTTTCCTCCATATATTATAATCATTCCATTTTGCTCTAAAGTACCCTCTCCTGGCCACCTTATTTCTTGAATTGCTGTTTACAATACTATTCTTAATTTATGTTATGGCTAAGATATACTAATACTAGTACAGATAAAGAAGCAATAAATGCTGGGGACTTTGTAGGTAGTGAAAGACTAAGGTTTATTTTAACATAACACTCACGAGAAGGTATGTAATGGGGCTTTTAGATCTAGCGGAGGGGGTGGCACATTCGATGGGCCGCTGGTAGCGGCGGGGACCCAAAACGACACACCCAGGGACCACGACGAACTCCGGGGGCACCCCATATACATGAGGAAGTATGCATAAAATTTGGTGGAACTGCGGTAAAGCTGTGAAAGTTTAAACAATATAAAATGACACAAAGTAGTGCAGCTTTACATAACAGAGATGTGTCGTAACTCTGTTATGTAAAGCTGCACTACTTTGTGTCATTTTATATTGTTTAAACTTTCACAGCTTTACCGCAGTTCCACCAAATTTTATATAGACTAAAAGAAGAACTTCAGTAAAATGAGTAGGGTAGCCATTCTTAAAATTTTCGCAATTTCAAATGTGCGTGCATGGATATGAAACGAAACATACAACCGGTATGCAACATCGCTATTTATTTATTATTATTTTTCATCAGCACAACGTCATCTGCTGGACACCGGCTAAAATATACTTCTGGTCAAATTATACAGAAGCCACTGACAAACGAAAATAAACTGATAAAGATAAAATAACTAAACCACACCACAAGTCCCTGATCGGCTGAACGGTGCGCAGCGTCACGTCCAGTCCAACCCTGCTACACGACGCCATGTCTGGCATAAATAATTCAATTCTAATTGTCGGGAGCTAATACTAATTGTATATAATTCTACAGCCTAATAATTACGTTGGAGCTCTTACCGATCCTCAAAAGTTTCCGCTGACATGACGAGAATGAAATTGCTGATATAGTAGCAATATTACTGGAATAAATCCTAGGGGATTCTCTAACCGGATGAAAATTGCTGGTCCAGGCTTGTGCGCAAAATTGATGTGCGCAGACGCACCGCCATTCCCACACATGTATTAATAGTATTAGTATTATTATGCCATCCCGTATCTTCTTAGTTTTCTCTTTGCTGTTTAATGCATAAGAAATACATTCACAATAATTGTTAATCGTCACTCGTAGAAATAGAGATTAGGGGACACAATGGACAGTATAAAAATTGAAAGCAAAACTATTGTGGTGCGACTCAAGAAGAGACACACCTACAAGATAGAAATATACATTACAGTACAGCAATCTGGTCGCAAATCTGAGACAGAATGGATTTTTTTTTCTCGCAAATCCTTTACAGGACACCGCTGTCAATATCAGTATCAGCATCTTTCAGCTGATTGTTTATTTTTTTGGCAAGATTATGCTCAGTTGTTTGCCATTATATACTGTTTAGTAGTGTTTAGGCTATTCACCTTATAGATAGGAGCAAAATTCTTTCTTTTTGTTTTTTTAACTTCGCGTTAGACGTGCTGAAACAACTAGGTGTGAAAGTTTACGCAAGAAGCGGACAATTAAAAGACTAGGTGAGGCAGGTGATTCAACCGAAACAATCATCACGTGCCGACCCAGGAGCCACCCCAACAGGTATGAACATGGCACCCAAACCGGGACACTAAACTAAAGATGGGTGGAAACATCCCAATCGCTGGCTCCGGAAATAGGTGGGGGTCCAAGTATTAACTATAGTATGTCCAGAAAAGAATGCCTTCATTCATGATCAATTGTTTTGAAAACAGTTTGGTGCATCGTTATGAAATTTGTCCTGCCGTTTTATATTTACCCCCACCCAAGGAATATGTCTTTGGTAGGTACAAAAGCAACTTTCATGGAAAGCGGCGACATTTCTTTGATGTACTAGTGAAAAACTAGTGATTTCTCGCTAACAAACTTGTTTTACAGTAATGCCAATGTTCCCCGCCAGTTCGGATGACAAACACAGGGCGTATCCAGATTCGTATGGGAGTGGGTGCAATGTCACATGATTACCTGTTTTGCACGACGAATATAGCTGTGAATATCTCTGTAGTGGGCTTCCTTCTTAACGGTCAAGATGTTGGTCCTCTTTTCATTGAAGTTTATAAAATGATTTGTATGTTCGTGTGTTGTCCCCTCATTTGACAACGTGTTTCTTCTCACGTTTCTTGTTATGCCACAATATGACAGTTCCTACCGCAATATTACTCTTCGGTTGGTATTCAGTGCGTCATGAGCTTTTTGTTTTTTCAATGTCAGTTGTTTGTTACCGTTGAGGGCTTACGGAATTGAAAATTCATCACTGTGGAATACAAACTGTTGCGATTAACAAGTTTTATTGTTTATGCCGATGCTGTAATGTTTAGGGCCTGCAATTCTTCTGAATATGTGGAGCAAAATATCCCAGTAGGTGTGCATGTGGATTAATGTCTGCGATCTGCCTAGACCTTAATCGGTGTCTGATGATTCCAGTAGGTTGATGACTGCTATCGGTTGCATAAAATTCAATCCATCCTTTCTCCAATAGTCATCTTCCTCTTTCAACACATGGTCCTCACATTTTTTCTAGCAACTTTTATCAATTTTTAATAGCGCGGTCTGAGTTAGTATCTTGACGTCAGACAATTTGAATAGATTGATTGATTGATTGATTTAGAAACCGACATCACAGCATTCGGGTCATTCCCATAAGCGCTCAGTCCCCATCCTCAGCAGCCAGCGAAGAGTTCCAACACCAATAATTCCAGTAGCAACCTGATTATATGTCCGTCTCGCCTTTCCTCTGAGCGTCGCTCGGCCAGATCCCCTCGTCCCTCCTCTCTGCCTCATTCTTGCCAGACTATGGTGATCTATTTGCTCCTCCGAGGTGTACTCGTGCTCCCACAAGGCCGCAACCACGTCTGCCTTGTCATGCATCAATGCCGTAGGTATTAGACAAGATGGTCTATCTAGGGATAGAAGCACTGTATTCTCGAGCCAATCGCTAAATACATTGCCATTCATCTCATTATGATAATCCCTATTGTCTGTATGCTTTGATACGAACACGAGTCCAGCATTCTGTAGTAAACCATTTTGAGTACTACCAGCATGGGCTAAGACGAAACGCTGTCCTTTACTACTGGGCACGTATTGCGTTATCTTTCCGTTCACTGATTGCCACTCCTTTTCACTTGTGTGGTGCGCATTAATCCAGGTTTCATTCAAATACACTATGTCATAATTTTATTTGCGCATTTCCTTATTTCAGGTAGGTATCTGCTTCTCGTGGCTCCTAAATGCGGTTGCTCGCAAATGATATTTCTACCTCCCTTGTACTTTCTAAACTTGAAGCCTTATATGACAGGATCCACATTAATGACACACCTCTGAAGATACTGCGACACCACTGAACACTTCCCGTTTCACTTCTCAAGGCTCTTTTCGTAAGGCCAATCCCGTGAACAACGTGACAATCTTACTATTGAACGCTCATGTTTCCTCGTGAAGATGTAATACTTCTAACAATGTGCACTTCATCTCTGTCCCGTAAATTATATACCGCATATAAACAAACTTTGAAATATGCTGTACAATCTCCAGAACAAAATTTTTTTATGTTGGGTAGACATCATGATAAGGTTATATGCTAAATCTCATCATTTTCTCTCAGCTGGTTACTGAGATATGGAATTTTATATTGGGGCAGACAAAAGTAAATGCACTATAGAACTAGCACAGAGGAAGAACTGGCTTCTGCTGGGAGCGTGCGTGGGAGAGGGTAGATTCGCTGAACGGGTTAGGAAGAAGTCAACATGGCAGCAAGGACGTCTACTGGGCCATAGCTAGCCACCGAGGTGGAAGTGAAGACTGGGGCAAACTGACGGTGGGGGGGGGGGGGCTGCGTGGTCTCGGGGTATGGTGTCCGCCTCGAGTGCTGGAGGTCCCGGGTTCAAGACCCGGTGAGGACTGGGACTTTTTCACGTGGACTTCTAGTAACATTTCCCCTGGTCTCTGGGTAGTGAGATCGGACGTCCGTGTGTATCGTAGCGCACGTAAAAAAAAATCCCTTGGCAGTTGGAAATCGAAAAAGAGTAGCCTAACGGCGCTGACCGGGCAAAATTTCGAGT
This sequence comes from Cepaea nemoralis, assembly GCA_014155875.1. NCBI lineage: Eukaryota > Metazoa > Mollusca > Gastropoda > Stylommatophora > Helicidae > Cepaea > Cepaea nemoralis. The sequence continues at coordinate 226,651 of JACEFZ010010797.1, read as the reverse complement.
TAAAAATCTACCTAAAGTATTTCAGGATCCTCGCCGTGTGCTACGGAGTTCGTGCACTGAGCCGAGTTTCTCCAAACTCAGGTTTGAGTTAGGAGGAGAATGGAGCACTTATGGGTTACACCCGTGTGCCGTGATGTTGATCCGTCGACTAAACTAAACTAAATTAGACGGGGAAAGAAACTGGCTTTCCTAGGTCAGCTATGGTGCAGTGATAACTTGAAAACTTGGGAGGTGCACCTGATGCCTTTATGTTCGCCCTCCCAATGTGGGATGGCTTCTGGGCAGATACAACTTGGCGATTTAGATGTGGGATAACAGCAAACTTCTTGAATGTGGATGATCAGAACAGGAGAAAAACGCCCGGGAGTCATACCTGGGCGTTTACCTCAATAAAGATCAGGGTAACAAAACATTCGGTGAGAGGGGGATACTACTGATCAAATTAAGCCTCCTGTTTTGTGCTGGCTCCGTGTCGGAATGTTTACCACTTTTCTGATGCCTATTTCTCCGTGAAAAATAGAAGGGTAATTGCTGCCTTTTGAGACATGTGACTCTTGAGTCTGTTGCATTGTGTACTCTGTTTTTCTGGTTCTTTTTCCTCTCATTGTCTTCTTCGTCTTTTACTTTGTCTTAGTGCACCTTCAACCTTCAGGTGTGAATCTGAAGACATTTAAAGAAGGTATCAGTCAACTTACTAAATAGACTAAAACCATATTCAGAAGACATATTAGGTGACTACCAGGCGGGTTTTAGACAAAACAGATCAACAATAGATCAGATATTTATCTTACGACAAATAGCCGAGAAAAATTGGGAATAAAAAAGAGATCTCCATAACATTTTTGTGGATTTTAAAAAGGCTTATGATAGTGTCCATAGGAATAGTCTATGGAATGCTATGCAGGGAATTTGGAATACCAAGGAAGTTAATCAACATGACCAGACTATGCATGGAAGATACTTGTAATATAGTAATATATAAAGGCAGGAAATCAGACCCTTTCCAAATAACATCTGGCTTGAAACAGGGTGATGCACTGTCGCCGCTACTCTTCAATCTGGCTCTAGAGAAAGTTGTAAGGAAGGTAAAGGAGGAATGTGATATTGGAGGAACATCCAAGCTGCTTGGTTATGCAGATGATATAGATATTATAGGGCAAAGTGAACAAAAGACATTGGAAATATTGACTCACTTAAAGGAAAAAGTCCAACAGATGAGGCTGGTTATCAACCAAGATAAGACAGAATATATGGTAATTTCAAGAGACGGAATGGCTAAAAACTCTGGCCACATACAAATAGATAATATGACCATTAAAAGAACGGAAACATACAAATACCTGGGTACAATCTTCAACTGCTCCAACCTCATAAGGGAAGAAATACAAACTAGAATCAACTCTGGAAATAAGATATACTATGCACTACAGCATCTACTAAAATCAAATGCGCTATCCCGTAAAACCAAAATCACAATATACAAAACACTGATCAGACCAGTTGTGCTGTATGGCTCTGAAACCTGGAGTACAACGAAAGGAGACGAAGCCTTGTTACAAACCTTTGAGAACAAAATTTTAAGACGCATCTTTGGACCCATTAGGGATACACAAAGTGGAGAGTGGAAAAGAAGAAGTAACAAAGACATTTATGATCTGTTTAAGTCCCCGCTAATCACTGGTATCATGAAGGCTAATAGACTACAATGGCTGGGGCATATAGAAAGAAAGGAAGATAATAGGGAAACAAAACTCACTTACACTCGGGAAATAAATGACCGTAGACCCCGAGGTAGACCAAGCAGACGGGGGAGAGATAATACATATACAGACCTACAAGCACTTGGAATCAACGACTGGCAAGAGAAGGTCCACCAGAGAGACGAATGGAGACGGATTGTATTTGCAGCAAAGAACCTCAATGGCTCGGAACGCTGAAGAAGAAGAGATCAGTCAACTTGAAATTGTGTATATGACCTTCCAGTTTCTCCTCAAATGTAGGCCAACATAATTTTCTCTGATGAGCATATGTTGGACACTACTCCTGCAGAAAGTTACCAGGGGTCATTTTATCAAGTTCAGTTATATTCATTAGTATCTCATATCTTTAGGTTATTGAACAAGCCTGTTGTGCAATGTGCTGAGTTTGAAGATTGTTAATTGTTCATTTCAGTTGAGCTGACATATTTGCATCTTTCTGGTAGCCTAGATGTCCTGTTCCCATTTTTATTATATAGCTCGGAACGCTGAAGAAGAAGAAGAAGAAGAAGAAGAAGAAGAAGAAGAAGAAGAAGAAGAAGAAGAAGAAGAAGAAGAAGAAGAAGAAGAAGAAGAAGAAGAAGAAGAAGAAGGTGATTATTTATTCTATAAACGTCTCGACAAATCATAACTGAGGTAGTCTTCTATCTTCCGTTAACATTTGTCATTCTCTTCATTGGCAGGTATGTAGCAATGTGGCATTATAATTAGTATAGTACGAACTTTCGTATTTCTTACATTATAGTTAAAGAGGTGCTGCTCTTAGGTCTGTCCTTCAGTGTTCTGACAACTTGCATCGGTGAAAGGAGCCGTTTTCTTGTGCATTATTTTTCTCTATGGACAGTATTTCTGCTGCTGTTTTCAATGCTTTTAACTCTGTTGCGAAGTCGTCATTTCTTTTCTCAATTCTTTTTTTAGATTTAGGAGAATTTCCCATTGCGTTCGTTGTGGATCCACGAATATGCACGAGTCCAAAAGTAATACATGCACTTGGTAATCTTCTGTGTAGTTTACGATGTAAATCAAATTGGTTAAACTGCGGAAATGTAAACAATATAAAAACATGAAGTAGAGAGCAGCTTTACAAAACACAATTATGGAGAAAAAAAAGGATGCTGTGGCGGTAAGCCTTCATCAGAACAACAAAACAAAATACAACATATAAGCCAAGGATATGACACTACTCACTGCTGTAGTTGATATGTTGCTGTGTTTGTTTGCGGATGAAGACTTGTTGCCACAATGTACTTTGTTTTATGTAATTGTGTTTTGTAAAGCTGCTCTACACTTCTTTATTGTTTTTGGTTGTTTGTCTTCTTTTTGTTCAATTATGAGTGTCCTTTTTTCTCTCTCAAGACCAGGGATGTTTTCGTTTCGCGCAGACGCTGCTGTCTCTAAGCTGAGAGCTTGCAAGCATGGTAAATTGGTTTAACTGTTCCTATGTCAAGTATAGGGCATATCCTGACCTTTGTTTTGCAGATTCTACAAATCTGTTTTATTTTAGTCTTCCCCTTTCAAGATCATTGAACTTTTGACATCCAGTTTAAAACGGGAACCAAGAAATGCCTCTAGAAGTAAAGGCATCCAGTGTGCTATTTAGCACATATCCCTTTGAGTGCAGATTGGTCTAACAAGATATAGGATATAGGACTAGTTTCACATACCCAATAGGCTTGTAAACAGAGTAATCGTTCCCAGAAACCTCTGACAGTTACATAATAAACACACATAGTAATGTTTAGCGCTCACAGAAGGAGAAAAAGGTAGTAGAGACTAGAGGACGTAGAGACTAGAAACCTCTGATACTTGGCGTAGCCTTTCAACCTACTAAACCGGTGGTTCTCAACCGGTGGGGAATTCCCCCCCCCCCCCCAGGGGGAATTTTAGGGTTTCCAGGAGGAGGGGGGATGAAGACCATTTCAAGATCACGTTAATACAAGAACCGATTACTTGATATTGTTTTTCCCTTCATACTTTACAGTTATGTACGTCTCATCCTTCTAAAATTCATTTTATAAAGTACTAGCTGCCCGGCCCGGCTTCGCCCAGGCTCTGGCGGGGATCTATCTATCTATGTATCTATCTGTCTGCTTGTCTGTCTGTCTGTATGACCCGGCCCGGCTTCGCCCAGCTCCTGGTGGGGAGCATGTCATTTAATTCATATAAGTAGTCATATATTATAAGCTCCCGTTCCCGACTATCTATCTGTCTGTCTATCTGTTTGACCCGGCTTCGCCCAGACCCTGATGGGGAGCATCTCATTTAATTCATATAAGTAGTCATATAAGCTCCCGTTCTCGACTATCTGTCTGTCTGTCCGACCCGGCCCGACTTCGCCCAGGCCCTGGTGGGGAGCATCTCCTTTAATTCATATAAGTAGTCATATAAGCTCCCATTCCCGATCTATCTATCTATCTATCTATCTGTCTGTCTATGTATGTATGTTCGGCCCGAACATAACAACAAAATATAGATAGAATAGAAGAATAGATAGAAAATATGATTGGAAGAGATCTATCTAAAGTAAACTTGGCTCCCGTTCCCGACTATGTCTGTCTGTCTGTCAGTCTATCTGACCTGGCCCGGCTGCACCCAGTCCCTGGTGGGGAGCATGTCATTTAATTCATATAGATATCTATAGCCAGGGGACTTAAGATATAACAATGCTACTAAAAGTTATATCCCTTTTTTATATTTTTTTTTATATTTTCTTATGTTCAGTCATGTAATTACAAAATTAAATTTTAGGAAGGTAATAGCTGATAGCTGATAGATAAAACTATGACAGTTGGTTGCACAGGAATGAAAGGAAAACGTGTAGAAAATTTCATCTCAATCGGATGGACCGTTCGCGAATGCATAAAGGACGGATCCACATACATCCTTACATACGATGTTTATAGATATAGAAGTAGACCCACAAATCATATTTTATGTGGATGTCTAGACTTGTTTTAGTATATGCTATTAAATTTACCTTCCATTTTTACGTATACTGTGTAGGGGTGGGGGATTTTAGATAGGAAATATGAAGGGGGGGGGGGGGGGATGACGTTCTGAAAATACGGTGAAGGGGGGCACGGGCCAAATTTTTGATAGGAAGGAGGGGGGGATGACGTTCTGAAAATATGGTGAATGGGGGGCACAGGCCAAAAAAGATTGAGAACCACTATACTAAACGTTCCTGCTTTTTGTTGGACTGTTCCATCCTGCATTGGTTGGAAGTCATGCTAATAGGTGTTATGATCAGCATCAACACCTGTGTGTTGCCGGGGCCCATAAGGGAAGCAAAGAATAGCAACACTGTAGCCTACCAGGCATGTCATAAGAGGTGACTAAGGAGGCTTGATGGTTCCGTCGCCCTGCTACTGAGTGAGTGCGTAGCACGACACTGGGTTTCGTGTGAAATGCTTTTGAATCTGCCCGAGGTTTTTTGGAACGTGACTGCATGTTCGGAGAGATGGCAGCTGGCTATGTCTCAGAGCTGACCGGTGTTTGCCTTATGCAGAAAGGTGTGGCTGCTGGGCTTCTTGGTTGACTGGCACTGCCATCGACGATGAACTGTATTTCGTGGACTGTGTGGGTGAACATCTAGGAAACATCCAGATGAGAAAATGACTGCCAATTCCATTAGAGATGAACTGGATGTTTTGTGGGGGACTATTGTGTTGACATTCTGGCGGCGGCATTATGCACAGTGTGTCTGTGCGGGCTGTTGTTTGTCGAGACTCCTGTCTTTTCCACTTTTCACATTGAGCAGCGGGGAGCGTTTTGTGTGATATTCACTGGCACAGGAACAGAGCATAATGGGGACGACCCGTTGCTGTGAAGTTGGAACCGGACTAACTAACTAATGATCAACATTTTTTTTACTTTTAATTTGGACTTTATTTTGTTAAAGTTTTACTTAAGTGCTGTTGCCCAGGGTGCAACGCTGTATTAAAAATTAGCCTTATTAGTCCAATAATCCAATATCTACCTTCTTGAAAACTTCATTGGTACTTCAATTTTAATTCACCGCATTTTTTTTAAATTCATCAAGAAGTATCCCTTAGAGCCTCATTTGCATCGGTCAGGCAATCACTCTGGACCTGACCGATCGATGAATGTTTTTTAAGTTTTTGGGCCCATAGGGCCCTCACGGGATACTTGTCAATACTTGTTTGTTTGCGGTGAATTAAAATTGAAGTACCACTTCATTTCCCTCATAGGTTGTGCAAGCAATCTTTTTCAATGTTTCATACATACATGTTTTGCTCAGGTTTATCAAACAAACCTAAAGATCACATTGCTGCATATCAGGCACTCAGATGGCAAGGTCCTTAACTCAAATAGTGCTAAGGGATTTGAAGAGCTGATGTCTGTCAAGAGACACTGTGAACATCAACATCTTTTTCTCAACTGAAAAAACAAAAATGGTCATGGACATTATGCAAAGGTTACTCCATCAGTATGTTAAGGAAGATCAAGAAGGGTTGGGCCAGCAGACAATCTGGCTTGAATCTCTGAGAAGGTCAAGACTGACTTTCTCTTTCATTTTTGTGCCAGGGCACACAGTTGTCAGAGGAAACGAATGAACAGATAGGTATGTGGGCTTGGCTGCTGTAGGAAGCAGATAGCACTGAAGCAGGCTGACATCCCAGAGGTTCTCAGAGACGGGCTGAGTAAATGACTCAAGGATGGATGTGATTCTGCAGCTGTGACCAGACTGCAAGAACTTTAAGTCAAACGGGGTCAAGCTAGACTAGAGCGCTACGCGGGAACCCAGAGACAAATAGTCAGCCAACACAGAACTGGTGTCATCAGTCGCTATACACAGGAAGATAGTGAAGAGAGGCTCTGAGCACCACTAGGCTAGTAGTTTGACGTGCAATGAGAATGATCTATTGACTAATTCTGGAATGTACCAGCTACTTGATGATGATGAAAGATACATACAAATGGATACAAGATCATTTTCAGAATTTTCTGAGAAGAAACTTCCACGAAGAAGGAAACTGACCAGCTACCTCATGTATCATGGTAGTGTTAATTACAAGAGTACCTTTACCTTTTACCCACACAAAAATATTTATAGTACACATGGATCTGGTATATAAACACCTGGATCAGAACAAAGAAACAGCAGTTACTACAATAAATAATAAAGTAAAACAACACCCAACTGTCATTTGGACCCACCAGCTTAAAACATAAACTTTATTACAGATGTTATTTCAAACACACAAATATATACTTACTTCAAATAATATAGTTTTTTATATTACACAACATGTAAGGATGGAAAGGCATCAAAGTAAGATACAGTTTCTCTAAGTGACAATAACTACCAAAGAAGGGTAAAATATATATATTAATAAAGTAGATCATAAACGCCGGTCTCTCTGGCTGTGGGGTTACAACACTTTCTCTCTGTAATCCCGTTTATCACGCAGAGTCTCGTAGCGGAGCGAGAGCTGAGGCGGTTCAACCCCCGCTGGTGACTTGCGGGATACTGAGCCGGCCGCTCAGAAAGCAATGGCAAACTACTGAGCGTAATCTTGCCAAGAGATCAACATACAGCTGAAAGATGCTGGTGTTGACAGCGATGTCCTGTAAAGGATATGCTAAAAAAAAAAAAAAAAGATCATAAACAGGTCTAGACTGTTTAATAGATTTCATTTGCTTTTTCTAACATGCATTCTCCACATTTCACTGAAACACATAATGTACACGATGTACTAAAGCAGGTAAAATATGGTATCATAGATTCCAGTAATAAACACTAGTGTGCAACATAAAAACAGTATGCATTAGATTAACGTTTTGATAAGCATTTTCTTAAGAAAACAAACAATGAAATCACATCATCACCCACTTCAATCAATGAACACAGTTTGTACATATCTTGATATTAACAAAATGCAAGGACTTTGTCTAAATTGCTTCAGATTCTTCTTCTGCGTTCATCCGGAGTTTTTTTTCGAACGTGATTGCGCTGTGCCTGTTTACAGCAGAGCTGCGTTCTTGCGCCGTTAGGCAGACACATCCGACTTCTGCGGGCATTTGTTGACCGGGTTAACCTTCCTGTACTACTTCTGATTCAACTGTTATCAGTTTTTATGTTGATTGTGTCCAGATAAGAATAGTCGGCTATCAATAGCCATGGTAGTAAAATAATTTTAACTAAACCAGTGAGAACAACCATGTGTTGCTAGGGCCCTTGATGGAAGTAAAGAATATTAACACTGTAACTTACATTGCATGTCATAAGAGGTGACCAATGAGGGTTGGTGTAGAGCTGGCTATCCCATCCCATACACAACTCGAGCTGCATAACCCAACCAGCCATGAGCAAGTCTGAAGATATAAAACAATAATAACTCAGCCAGCCAAGACAACAGGAGGCATTTCTTGCAGAAGTTTGATGATGCCATGCGAAGGATGGTGCAGGGCGTTTGGATTACAGATTTACCTCCTTTCAGGACCTGCAGGAGATGGAAAAAGACAGGCAGACTTGCTTTGAGTTGGTCAAGGGTCTATGTTCCACTAGGGGATAAGGGGCAATAAAAGAGAAGAAACACACTGCAGATTATATTTTGGCCTCACAAAGGTGTATTTACCTAAGCTCCTTCTTGTCTGCTTCTGAAGGTTTGCTGCTGAAGAGGTAAGAGAATGGAGTTTTGTGGTTTTGCTTTGATGATTCAAATGGCCATTATAATATGTTTTATAACCTGTTCTGTAACAAGATTAGTTCTAGATACTGATCTGTCCAAGCTTCCAAGATGAAGAAGATAACAGCTGATCTGTACAATCTTGCACCCTGGATATGTTGGCTTGACAGTGTATACCTCATGCCAAATGAACACATTCCAAAGGACATTATGTATGGGCAGATGGTCCAAAGATTTGTGCAAGAGAGACATGAAAAGAAAGAAATGTGAACTGTTGTTACTGACTTTGCTGTGTTTTTATTGGCATGACATGAAAAACATTATCTTAGAAGGATGCCAGGTACGCATATTTCTAGCTTCAAGAACATAACACCATATTTACGTTCCAGTAATGAAATCGGTTTCATGTAATAATGAAAGACATGAGAAGCAGGTGTCTGAGTGGTTAGGACAGCAGTCTCTCGAACAGGAGACATGGGGTATAATCCATGGTAATGTAAAAGATTGTTATCTATGAGAGGTTAAATAAAAAATCAACTCACTCGATACACTGTATGGTGAATGCTGGAGATCATACTTCCTCTAAGGCTCAGCATTTCTAAATTCCTTACACTAACAAATACCTTAACAATAGTTTTATGAAAGAAATTCTGAAGTTCTATGTACAGCCATGTGCCGACCTAATCCATATTTAGAGGTGAAAATTGAACCACAGATCCCTCATGGTTTTGTGTGGGTTTCCATATGTTTGTGCAAAATTGACACTCGGCCAAAGGTCTTGCCACATTCACTACATATGAATGGTCTGTCTCCTGTGTGAATGGTCAGGTGGGACATGAGATGGTTGCTCTTGAGAAATGTTTTCCCACATTCACCACATTCAAATGGCCTATGGCACTCAGCTATGTCCGGCTTCTCAACTACAGGCTGCGGTGATGCTGTCATGATTTTAGACTTGTTCTGATAACTGGCGGAGGCGGCTAGATATGCAGTGTTTATAAAAACTTGCACTGGCTGAGAAATGGCTTGGGGGGGCAGCATGTTAGTATCAGGTACAATAGACATCACTTCAGCACTCGCTGCTTCATCGCCTCTTAATGTTGGAACTTGGGGCAATGTAACTTTACCACTCTCAGTACTATATGAAGACAGGCTGATTCCAGGCTGAGGTATAAATGAAAGTACTGTCTTGTCTTTTAAACAGACTTCTTTATTTTGAACAATACTGGAAACTGGTAGCTTTTCCTCTCTATCAACAAGGCTTAATTCACCATTGTCAGCAACATTATCAGCTTTTTCTTCTTCTAGATTATGATGCTCTCCGGCTGGATGAGATAAATAATGTTCAGCCAGCTCATATTTGTCTTCATAAAACTTGTCACATCTAACACAAATATGAGTTTTCAGGTGACGAGTAAGAACTGTTCTACGGACAAAATCTCTCTGACACAATGTGCACCGGTAAATGTTCTTCAATCTGTCAATAAAAGAATATTTCTTGAACTTGATTCTGTTTGGTTTGGATACAACAGAGCAAGGGTGTATTGTTGTGTTTTCTCCTGTAATTTCAGCTCTCATTTGGGCAGCCTTTTTACGGTGGTTATACCTGTGCTCAAATAAGTCAAGTTTATCCTCAAAGAACTTGCCACAAAACTCACAAACATGGGTCTTCATATGCCTGGTCAAGGTGCTGGATCTAACATATTCACTCTTACAAATCTTGCACGCAAAAATGTTTTTGTTGGAGTCTGAATATGAGAAATTTGCAAAATTTTGTTTGTTTGTGTTTGCAATAACAGAATATTTCTTGAACTTGATTCTGTTTGCTTTGGATACAACTGAGCAAGGGTGTATTGTTGTGTTTCCTCCTGTAATTTCAGCTTTCCTTTGGGCAGCCTTTTTACGTTGGCTATACGTGTGCTCAAATAATTCAAGTTTATCCTCAAAGAACTTGCCACAAAACTCACAAACATGGGTCTTCATATGCTTGGTCAAGGTGCTGGATCTAACATATTCACGCTTACAAATCTTGCACGCAAAAATATTTTTGTTGGAGTCTGAATATGAAAAATTTGCAAAATTATGTTTGTTTGCTTGGAGTATTTGACTGTGGGAGAGGGTATTCAGAAATTTTACATCACTTTCTGCTTCTGATGGCTCACCTTTTGTATCTCCACATCTTATCATCTTAGTTTTCAATTCTTTTTCTGAAGCTGAAGATGCTACACGAAAACCCTTCCATTTCTTCGAGATACATAACCGTTTTGTTTCAGCTCTAATCAGACTCTCAAGTTGCTTCTCATGTTGGGACTTGTGGTCTGCTAACGCTTTCTGTATCATTAAAAAATACATTGCAGAACTCACAAACATGATGCTTATGGTGAGCTTTCAAATATGTGTCCTCCTTAAACACTTTACAACAAAGTGTGCACTTAAAAATGAGACTCTTTTCATCTTTTTCTGAGTATCTCTCAAACTCTGCACAATGCTTGTTCATAATCTCATCATGGCTGTACAATAAAGGCTTTCTACCAACATTATGGTCTCCCAACTCATAAAGACCTGATTCATCTGAGCTCAGGACCTCATTCTCTAATGCTGTCTTTATTTCTGAGTAAAGTTGTTCATCTGTATCTGACAGGTTGCTGTCACTGAGAGTATTCTCTCCCTCTTCATGACCTGTATTATCACTTCCAACAAAAGCTCTATCCAGTATTTCATAGAAGTCCTTACTATCCAGAATACTATCATCATCAGAGCCATTATATTTAGCAGCTTCTAGATCTGCTGGCCTCTTTGATATGTGTTCACCTAAACTGTCACTTGCAACTTCAGTTTTAACTGTCACTTCAACTACAGAAGCTGAATTACATCTTTTACTTTGTTTAGACTTCCGTGCTGTGTTCTTCTCATCCAATGGCTGTCCACTAAAAAGCATTGTGGGTGCATGATCTTTCATGTGATCCCTTAGATTGGATGCATTATCAAACTGATCATAGCAAAGTGTGCATGCAAACCCATCTACATGCACTCCTGTGTACGTATTATCAACATGTTCATCCTGAATGTGCTCTTCCAGCTCCGTCTCTTCATAAAAGACAATATCACAGATATCACATTTTATTATCCTGTTATGGAGCTTCATGTGCATCTTCAGCTTGCAAATGTTTGAAAAAGTCTTGTTGCATATACCACATGTGTAAGTAACTGCAGCTGTACATTTGTGGCTTGTCAGGTGTCTGCTTCTAGAGAATCTTTTGTGACAGTCATCACATTTCAATTCATTTATGCCTGCCGGTATTTGATCGCCCTCAGCTGAATTTAATTGACTCATCTGTTGGAACTGAGCTTTAAATCCTGGGAAATCCCTCCTGTGCTTACCAATGGTAGATGTTAAGGAGCACTCCTTCATAACTCTATTTAAACCACCAGGTCTATGTGACTTTGTGTGCTCTTTCAAACAATGAAAGTTGGCAAAAGATCTAAAACAAACTTTACAAACCAAACTGGTAAATTTACTGTGTACTTTCTTATGAATTTTCAACAGTGGTAAACTTTTACAGCCTTTCTGACATATATCACAAATGAATTTCAAAGTATGTGACTTAATATGTTTCCTATATTCATGTCTTGAGAATGTAACTTTCATACACAGATTGCAGGATAAACCTAATCGAATGTCTGCTTGACTTGTGACTGAAGTGTCCACATGCTTCTGTTTGTATCTAATCATCTTCAGATGTGCCAGATTTTTATTTTCAGACAACCGCCGCAAGTGCCTCCGAGTTTTCATGTGTTTCTTCAAAATGCTTAGCCTGGTATAGTTGTAATCGCAGACATTACAGTGAAAGGGCTTCTCTTTTGTATGAGTCTGAATATGCATGAAGAGATCTCCTTTACTTTTGCATCTGGCCACACAGTAGGGGCAGGCAAATCTATCTGTATGGGTTATGAAATGCTGCCGCAAAGTTTGCTTTTTAATAAATTTTTTCAAACATGCCACACATTGATAACTAGTAATGACTCCATCATCATTAAAGATTGGTGTCATAATTTGAGATTCTGTAAACAGTCTTTTACAGTTTCTTTTCTTCGGTAATGATGATTCTGCATTATTATGGCAAGAGAAACTTGATAACTGTGATGCTGATAGTCGAGGAAGTACTACTCGAAGTGTACGTAAGTTAAAATCATGGACCCTTGAAGTGCTGTTTGTTTTGTCCACATGAAAATCATCGCTGCCAGTACTGACCATTGATGGAACTTGCTCCCTCTCATGAACAGATTGTTTTAAATTCAAACCTCTGGAATACATTTCTAATTCTTCTTGTAAAGGCTTTCTGTCTTCTGACTTCTCGATATTCAGTGTCTCTATTGAACGCAGGCTATCATACTCATGTGAATTGTAACCTGCTTCTTCATATGAATCACCCATTTCCACTTTCTCAACCTCATAACATTCTGTCAAAGTAAAGTCAGAATGACATCCTAGATCATCATTAGAATCACTTCTCTTAAGCTTCTTCAATTTCTCAGCAATTTCTTTAGAATTACAGGAGGCATATTCTCTATCACACTTAGAATTCCCCCCACCGGGATCTTCACTACAAAGATCCTGTAAGAAATCAGATTTATTATTCAACAGAGGTGCATCATTATAACTGTCCTTTGGCTCTGTCTTTATAGTGATTGGTTGAGTGTTACTTGTGAGCCCCGACATTGTCTTTATGATCAGCAAGAAGATTCTGAATGTTGCAATAAGTAACAGCCTTATAATATTAAAAAATCTAAGCTTTTCTGTTCAAGAAACCAAGTTTGTGCCACGATATCATCTGCAGAAAACAGGTCACTCTGGTTAATTTTCTGCCAAACACACACTGAAGTCTACATCCTACTTCATACTGTTGGTCATAACTGTTTCCAATGAAGATATGGCAAAATCTGATTCACCAGAGCAAGTCTAGTTAAGAACCTGAAAAATTCATGAAAACAAACTTAATGCTCAACTTAATTTACATTGAGATAACATATTACCAATTAACATTTACAAACTATTTTATGCCAGCCAACAACATGCCAAAGACTTATTAATTATTTAGCTTCAAGTCAGAAGTCAACTTCAAGTCAGAAGTCAACTTCAAGTCAGAATTTTTCTTTTATGTGAACATCTGAGATAGTAACAACCTCTACATGAATGAATCATTAGAAGAACAACCACACGATCTCCATTACTTGAGTTCTGTAGATTTTTAGTATATCACAGAAAGTTCAATCTTGAATTTTTCCGCAGAGAAAAAAAAAATCTTTCATTTCAAGATGGTTTAACTCACTCTGGCCCTTACAGTTGGTATATTACCCCACTCTGTTCCTATCCTAGGTCAAATCCTCCCGTCCTGCACCATTTAACTTATCCTCATCCTGCCCTACATGACAGGTTATTTATTTATTACTGCAAATTAACAACTCTCTGGGGTAAAAAAAAAATTTCACAAAATGAAGTAACCAATGAGCATATGGTGCACTGCTTGGTATCGAATAAGTTAATGTGACACCTCCTTCAATAAATTCAGTAATAAAGTTGTAATGGTCATTTTGAAACATGAAAACTACTAAGAATGCCACTGCATGCATTCATCATGCTGTCATCAGGTTTCCTGCTTCTTCTTTTGTTTACTACCAGGTGCTACTGCTAATCATTCCAACTGTCATCTGATTGAAATTTCTGGCCTTCCCTCTCAGTTCTGAGATTCGTCTATAGCCCCTGCCAATACCACCCCCCCCCCCCAACCCCATAAAATCCTCTCCACATACAGGTGCTCAGTCTGTTCCACCTATTTCTCCCCCTGGTCCAACAGGCGTCTGACCACCTCTCCCTTGCCCATAGATAATCTACCACAGAGAGGTGCATTCCCTGCCAGCCTATCAGCCTGATTCCCACTTTACCAGGGCAGAAAATCCATACAATTCTCACAATCCGAGACCTCTGAAGTGAGGAAAGCCATTCTACACACAGCATTCCTTTCTCCACCTTACTAAGCATACTCCATGAGTCCGTAATAAATACATGTGTTGCAGTGGTCACCTCCAACCACTGGAAGATGCTGTTACTGCTTTCACTTCCATTCTCATGCTGGAGGTTGTAGTCTCATATGCCAGACTCCCCTTTTTCAAGCATCATCCATTAGCCTTCACAATGAACCCCAACCACTATGTCTGTTTCACCACAATGACCCATCGGTGTAGATCACTATGTGACCTTGATTTGTGTTGCTCTGGATCAGTTATTGCACTTCAAACTCTGTGCGGCCTGCTGCCCATTCGCCGCACTCACGACCTAGTGTGACTTATACCCTGTGCCAGTCCGACATGTCTTCCAATACTTTTACCCACTCTTTTCAACGATTGATGTTTTCTATTTCACACACCTTGCTGATAAATATTTCTGCCTGTGCCATCACCCACCTCTTCTCAGTCTATACCCTTGATCATGTCAATGGCTTTATGCAGGGGGTGATCACTATCTGCAGCAACTCTCAGGTACCATTTGACTTGAAGGACCCTGCGCCTATCCGTAATTGTTGGTAGTGCATGGATATGCCTAATACACACAACTGGTGTGTCCTTTGTGCACCCCAGTATCACTCGCATGGCCGTATTCTGTATGCGCTCCAACTTTTCCATCTGGCTCTTTGATACTGCCAGCAGCCACTAGCAGTTTGTTTATATCATTTTGTTATCAAGGAACTTCTAACGCTGTCATTTCAGCTAAGCCGATATATGTCACATGAAACCAACTGGTCATGTGTCAATCCTATGGAAAAATTACAAGTACGGATACATGTACATATCTTGGGAATCAGACAGTGAACAGAAATCAGAAAATATGCTATGTCTCTGTGCTTGTTTTTTTCCGCAGGACTGAATCATGCTGCTTGTTTCATTTTGCATCACATTTCCTCTTAGATGTTTTTCAGCCTGTCTTCTCATTGTTCAAGTTTCACATCCCTACAAAAGTATAGGTTCTATGTAGCACTCCAACACCTTTTTTTTTCTCTTTGCAATATATACGAATGACCAAGTGTTAGGCTGGATTTTATTTTGTCAGCCTATGGGACATAACTGTTTATTTCAAGTCTGACAAATGTACCAAAAGCCAGTACAGCTACAAATGAACAACTCCCGCCAGTACTGACATATGATACTAATGATAGGCATGTAGATTAACTGATTCGCTGTCATGGTATAGTATATCGGCTTCCGGGAAGGTTAACCTGGTCAACAAATGCCCGCAGAAGTCGGATGTGTCGGCCTAGCGGCGCAAGAACGCAGCTCTGCTGTAAACAGGCACAACGCAGTCACGTCCGAAAAAAAGAAACTCCGGATGAACGCAGAAGAAGAAGTATATCAGCTTAATTGAACTACCCAAAACTGCCATGGGATCATTTATCGTCTGAATGTTGACAGTGTGTTATTTATTTCATCTCCCGTATCTTTTGCAATTTTAGTGCTCGGTAAATGAAAATTAACACTGGAAGAAATTCTTTCTTATCAAATTATCAGAAACAAAGAGTCACGTCTCTCAAAACTAAGCAGAAATTTGTGTTAAATTGTGGTTAATTTATGATTTTAGATATGGTAATGCCCACTAGTTCTCGACCTCGTCGATATACATCAGATTATAATTTTAAGCAATTTTAGATGATAGTTGTCCTGATTTAAAGGACTTTGTTAAAGATTCTGAAGCTGATAGCATGTGCAGTAATGTGGTTATTCAGTTACATTATTTAGCAGGAGGTCATATGGAAAACAAAACTAACAGTGAAAGTTTGTCATTTTATGATGGCACACATCAAATTTTTTTTTTTTTTTCAAACGTCAAATTATGCTTGCTCTAATGAGCTATACTTGTGCCCCTAAGTTTTCTTTGCCTATCACAAATAAGCTGAGCAATATTGAAATAATTATAACTAAATAGAAAATACTATACCTATTATTTCTCATTCTAATGAGTACTACCTGGTCTCTGTTAGCGCCGAACGTTGGGCGACGCTTACCAAACCCGACACCCCACATTGTGCCAACGGCTTCGGGCGGAAGAGCGCAATTGGGAGGGTACAAGCCTTACCCTGGTGCGAGGAAATGCAAGCTAAAGACAAAATTGTCATGGCAGGGCAGACCAGGCCCTAAGCCTTGGTTGGCGACTGGTCTAGGATCGAAGCTCCGACAGGCGGACAGTTAGAGCATTGCTTTGCTGATCCGGCAGCTTCTGCAGCTTGTCTTGTTCCAGATGTAGGGGTGTTACCTTTCCTCTGGAGTGAACTAGGCGGGCCGAGAGAGGGATCATGCTGCATGGGCAACACATGATCTCTATATTTTAGCCCAGGCTTTGTGCTATGGAGAGGCAATAACTCCATCCCTGGTCTTAACTGGTCTCGGAATCAAAGCGAGAGGCAACTGTTACGGGTTATAAGTCCTTGTCAGTTGGCGTAGACATGGGGCGCCACGCGTTGCCTCTGACGGTGGGAGACACCTATAGGTGTCACTGATCAGCTACCGCCCGCCTCAAGCTGGGCAGCCCCCAGCCAATTGGGTGCTGATCCGCCACAGCCTGCCTGCTTCAATGGGTGCTTGGGGCTAGGACAAAATCTGAATCGCAGGCTGTAAAACCAATGCACCAGGTACAAACAAAAATAAAAATAGAAACCTCAAGCTACGGCTTGCAACCTGGAACGTGAGAACCATGTGTCCAGGATTTTCCACTGATTTGACCAATATTGACGATGTGAGAAAAACGGCTGTGATGGATGCCGAACTCAATCGTCTTAACATTGATATTGCTGGCCTGCAGGAGACTCGCCTCGCTGAGGAAGGGTCACTCAGGGAAAACAACTACACCTTTTTCTGGAAGGGTAGAGGGCAGGCAGAAAAAAGGCAACACGGTGTGGGCTTTGCAGTGAAGAATTCGCTACTGGGAATGATTGAAATTCCAGCAGGAGGAAATGAAAGACTATTATCCCTGCGCTTGGCAACCTCTTTTGGGTTTGCCACCATTATTACTGCATATGCACCGACACTCGATTCCTCTGATGATGTGAAGGATTTGTTCTATGAGGAGTTAGACTCCGTGATCAAGGCAGTTCCAAAATCTGACTACATTTATATGCTCGGTGATTTCAATGCTCGTGTGGGCAAGGACTCAAGTTCATGGCCAGTGTGCCTTGGAACATACAACATCGGTCGCATGAATGTAAATGGGCAAAGGCTGCTGGAGCATTGCACCAGTAATGACCTATGTATTACAAACTCTTTTTTTAAAACAAAAGAGATGCATAAGGTCACATGGAAACATCCAAGATCCGGCCATTGGCACCAGCTGGACTTCATCATCACACGGAGACAACATCTGAACCATATATCATTGACTCGTAGTTACCACAGTGCTGACTGTGATACGGATCATTCTTTGGTTGTTGCAAGGGTTAGACTGAGACCAAAGAGAATCTACACAGCTAAACACAAATCTAGCCCCAGGATTAATATTATTAACACTCATGATCCTGAAAAGTGCTTTCAGTTTCAACAGCAACTTGAAGATGCTTTCACTGATACACCAGAAAATTGTACAGTAAATGAAAAGTGGGGTCAAATTAAGGAAACTCTTTATAAAACTGCCGTAGGGGTTTACGGCACTGTGGATCATAAGAGGCAGGACTGGTTTGCGGCCAACAGCGAGACTCTGCAGCCCCTGATTGATAAAAAGAAGAAAGCTCTCTTAAGAAACAAGGAAAGACCAACGCGTAACACTCTGAGTGAGCTAAGGCAAGCTAGGAAGGATGTGCAAAAGGCTGCCAGGCAGTGTGCAAATGATTATTGGATCAAGTTATGTGAGTCCATTCAAATCGCAAGTGATAAGGGAGACATAAGAAGCATGTATGAAGGAATAAAGAAAGCCTGTGGTCCAGTGATCAAAAGAAGTGCACCATTGAAAACCTTGACTGGAGAAGTCATCACTGATAAGAAACAGCAGATGGACAGATGGGTAGAGCACTATTTGGAGCTTTACTCAAGTGAGACCAAACTAGCGGATGATGCCCTCAACGCCATAGAGGCTCTACCAACTCTTGACCACCTGGACACACTTCCCACCATAACAGAAGTTAAGTGTGCTATAAATGAACTTGCATCTGGCAAGGCTCCAGGTAAGGATGGGATTCCAATAGAGGTTATCAGGAGTGGGCAAGACACACTCACTATACAGATCCACCAGCTAATAGAGCTATGCTGGCGTGAAGGACAAGTCCCACAGGATTTCAAAGATTCAAGCATCATAACACTGTACAAGAACAAGGGCGATCGGAGCGACTGCAACAACTATAGGGGTATCTCACTTCTGTGTATTGTTGGAAAAGTATTTGCCAGAATTGTTCTGCGCAGACTTCAAGTCCTAGGAGATCAAGTCTACCCCGAATCACAGTGTGGCTTTCGACAGAACCGGTCTACCACTGATATGATATTCTCATTGCGACAAATGCAAGAAAAATGCCGTGAACAGAATCAACCACTGTTTATTGCCTTCATCGACCTCACAAAGGCATTTGATTTGGTCAGTCGTGAGGGTCTGTTCAAGGCACTAAAGAAGATTGGCTGCCCACCAACTCTTCTGTCCATTGTGGAATCGTTCCACACAGGCATGAAGGGTATAATCAAGTTTGATGGTGCAACTTCTGAAGAATTTGAAATCAAGAGTGGAGTTAAGCAAGGTTGTGTACTAGCTCCCACCCTCTTTGGAATATACTTTTCACTTCTACTGAAATATGCATTTCGTGATCAGGATGGTGGTATATACATTCACTCACGCTCAGATGGCGGCCTCTACAATGCTCAGAGATTGAAGGCTAAGACCAAAATTAGGAGGGTACTGATCAGAGAGTTGCTTTTTGCAGATGATGCTGCAGATACGACCCACTCTGAGGAAGAATTGCAATGTCTACTATCTGCATTCTCCAATGCTTGTTCTGAATTTGGTTTAACAATTAGCACAAAGAAGACACAGATTATGTCACAAGGTGCACATGAGGTACCATCAATCTTTATTGACGACGCCGAACTAGAGATAGTAGACCATTTTACATATCTAGGATCAGTGGTAAATAGCAAATTATCCCTAGATCAGGAAATCAACATCCGGATTGGTAAGGCAGCAACAACAATGAACAGGTTAAGAAAAAGAGTCTGGGAGAACAGGAAGCTTACTGCCAAAACAAAAGTCCTTGTCTATCAAGCCTGTGTCCTTAGTACTCTTCTCTATGGCAGTGAAACCTGGACAACTTACTCACACCAAGAGAACAATTTAAACAGCTTTCATATGCGGTGTCTGTGAAGAATTCTTGGTATTAAGTGGCAAGACAAAATCACAAATACTGAAGTATTGGAAAGATCAGGTTGTGTGACAGTTTATTCCATGCTCAGTCTTCGTAGACTTAGATGGATAGGACATCTTAGGAGGATGGATGATGGTAGAATACCAAAGGATATCTTTTTTGGTGAATTACAGATGGGTAAGAGATCTCAGGGTCGGCCTCTACTACGATACAAAGATGTGTGTAAGCGGGACATGATTGATACAGGCATTGATAATGCACATTGGGAGCAAGTCGCCGCTGAACGTGTTGCATGGAGGGCAAATATCAGAAATGGAATAAAGTCAAAGGAGAAAATTATTGCAGAAAAGTCACACACCAAGCGTTTGAGACGTAAGATGGTGCATGATGGTGGAAATGACCACGTGTTCACATGCACCCACTGTGAACGGACATTTACAGCGCAAATTGGCCTTATCAGTCACACTCGCTACCGCCATAGTTAAAAGTTATTATGCCTTTTTAAAGCACAAACTATCATCTGTCAAGACGGCAAGGTGCCAATGGAATGAGTACAATTCTGCCGTGTTTTCCTGACTTTTTAAATTTTGTGTGAAAATTATGTGCATCAAAATATGATGTTATAATTGTGTTTTGACAATGTAAAGGGGCAGTTCTTGTGATATTTGTGAAACAAAAGTGGTGTGAGTATCATTTTTCAGTAAATTGAATTGGATTATCACCAAACAGGTAGAAGTAGTGCCATGGTAATGAACGTTTTTAATGTCACCCCTTTCTTCTAAATGTATGTTACAAAATTTAACAATATTATTATATTTGTAACTTCTTCCAAAAGTACAATGCAGAAGTGTTCCTTGTGCAATCTCCTTTAATTTGACATTTAATACAATATATCTGCTACTATTTAAACCACTTTTACATCATTATTGTGACACACCACATCTTCTCATTTTCTGCCATCAATTTTTGTTTGGTCCAAACCCACTTTTTGTTTGGCAGTGAATCACTTTTATCAGTTAAATATCAAAGCACACTACATGTGCGATCATTAATTACTTTATCAATTATTAAGGTGCCGTAGGCATATGGTGTTAGACCCATATTTATAGACCAATCGGCACTCTGTGGTGGTCAGTATCTCTAGCAATGTCAGTATTGTGAGTATGGGAGGAGGAAGGTGGAAGCTTTTTTTTCCTGGAACATTTTTAGCGACCATCCAGTGACTTCCAGTTTTTACCCACGTCTGCTTTTGATTTGATTTGTATTCGAAGACCACACGTCACAGATTGGGGGAAACAACTCTAATAAATGCTACTGTAGTCTGTTTGCTAGACTGTCGCTTAGAAATTTCTTCTCTTGAATTTATTTAAGTTTATTCATGAAGGGTAAGCTAATTTTTCTTATAACTCCTGTATTTTAAACCAACCTTGACTTTTTGTTGCATTTTTTAATTCTGCGTTTAATTTTATATATATGTGAAGAGTTTTAATAATGCTTACTTTCAGTAGCATTCAGGAACACGCAGAGGTGTTTCCAAGACAAGCACCAGAGCCAGGTTCTATACTGGCCAAGACCTACTGACACATCCTAGTCGCACGTCCTGGGAAATAGATCCCTTCGGGGTCCTGGCTAACGTCAGTAGGATCGCTGATTATTACGAAGTAGGAGAGTATCTGCCTGCATGGTGAGGAACCATGTCTGCACACCAATAAGCCAGAGATAGGACAAGGATACTCACGCAAACCTCAGTCCAGGTATCACATCACACTGATGTTGGACAACAGGATGTCTCCATCTGACATACAGGACTTCACGTTGGAGTTCACAGCCAGTGAACGCAAGCAAGCAATAGCGTTCAGGAAAATAATGTTTAGCCGGTTAATGTTTAGTCGGTCTCTGTGGCTAAGGGCTTGCGACCGTGGTTTGTAAGCCTGTATACCTGGGTTCGAAACACAGCGGTGCTAGTTTTTTCTGAAAAGGTATAGGAGCCGGTCGTTCAGAAAGCAATGGCAACCTACTGAACGTAAAAATTTGCCCAGGAATCACGAACAGCGAAAATGCTGGGGTTGACTGCTACGTCCTGTGAAGGACATGCAACTTAATGTTTAGCACAAACATGAAAATGAGATATGGTAGTCATAACACAACATTCAAAATGGCGGTGCCCATACAAATTTATTTATAATTAGAACTGGTAATTTAACTACTAAAATTAAACAGAATACAAGTTTCATTTGTAGCAGTACAGTAATGTATCTGTGTACTTGTATAATAAATATAATTAAATAAATAAGCCACAGTAACAGAAAGCAAAATTTAATGTTCTTAGCTCCCTTTTTACTAGGCCGCGATCAAATGTGCTCATTTTACTCAGATTCCTTTGCACTTCCTGAATGTGGATCACAACACAAAAATATGAATAACTCCACTTAGAATTGACGTACAGTCCTAATTGAGATACCTTGGATTCATTTTGTCAAGCTGTATCCAACGGTGATGGTTTCATAAGTAAAATCCAAATTTTTAAATATTGTCTATATATGCTAGTATCTCGTCGTCCGCCTTTATTTCCCAAGACAATCCCAGGTACTCATTTTATTTTTAGGGTAAGTTTACGGTACCTTGGAGCCCAATCAATGACCATCGGGTCAGCATATTATTTACAAGCGTGTAGCCGTAACGCTACCACGGCTCCCCAATTATGTACAAGTACTACAAGTTACTTGACGGAATCAATGAATGTACGTACCACAGAAATGGTGCGCAGTGTCGCAGCCCGACATGACGGACACCGTCGTGCATAATCATATCATAAGGCTAAGGCATAAGAAATAATTATTTTCCACATCTAATTGTACTATTTTGTAGCATAATAATCACGTTCGAGTTCTTACGGATCTTGACAAGTTTCCGCCGACAGGATAAGAAGAGTGTAACTGTTGAAGCCGCGGTGATATTACTGGAATAAATGACATGAAATTCCCAGTCCGGGCCTGAAGTGTTGGTCTTGGGTTGAACCGTGCGCAAAAATGGTGTGCGCAGGCGCACCGTCATGCCTACAGATTATGCCAGCTCGTCTCTTAGTTTAGTCTTATCTTCTTTGCAGTTTAATGGGGAAGACAGATCATGAGAAATAAAATAAAATGTATTGATCGGCATTCATAGAATATATATTATATATCATAGTACAGTGGTTCTCAACCTTTTTGGCCCGTGCCCCCCTTCACCATATTTTCAGAACGTAACACCCCCCCCCCCTTTTCGTATCTCCTCCATAAAAATCCCCCCTTCGCCCCTACACAGTATACATAATAATGGCCGCTAAATTTAATAGCACATACTTCTTCTTCTTCTTCTTCTTCTTCTTCTGCGTTCATCCGTTTTTTTGGTACTTTTGCTTTCTTTCACCCCAAACAAAAGGGAATCCCACGGTATGACGTCACATTCAGGGGTTCCCTGTGTTGCGCCGAATATTCAGGGGGTTTCCGTGTGTTGCGCCGTAGCTCGGTGCGCAATTCTATGCGGCGGCGGCGGTGGTGCGCTATTCTTTCACTTTCCGGTTAGGGTTAGGGGTTAGGATTAGGGTTAGGGTTAGGTTTAGTGTGTGTACCCTACCCCTAACCCTAATCCTAACCCTACCCCCTAACCCTAACCGGAAAGTGATTGCAGGACCGATGCAAATGAGGGTCGAAGGGAGACAGAAACGGTTGCCACAGCCCAAAGAAATAACACTGTGGTGTGGGGCAATTGAAACGCACTGACACGCACTCCAGCCGAACACAGAGGAGATCACCGTCGGCGCTAAATATAGCTAGTGACTCTAAATATAGCTGGCAAAGTTTGTTTGGGGCGAAAGAAAGCAAAAGTACCCGTTTTTTTTCCCCGGACGTGATTGCTTTGTGCATGTTTGCAGCAGAGCTGCGTTCTTGCGCCGTTAGACCGACACATCCGACTTCTGCGGGCATTTGTTGACCGGGTTAACCATCCCGGGGGTTTCTTAGGACGTTTGACTCTCACTGTTGTGGTGTTATCCCCCATCCCAGCTGGCCCATATAGAACAGCCAGACATCCTGGTCTGCCCTCAAGAGAAGGCAGGGGCGGACCATGGGCATTCCCCGCCATCCAAGGAAGCTTCCATACTTGCAGAGCCGACACATTGGGCTCACCCAAGGAATCGTTACGTCCTGCACATGGCTGCTTAGCCTCACTTCCGTATATTGGGCCTTCCGTTCACCATAGGCTGTTCTTCCGGAAACCAGAAGTATGCAGTCTGCAGAAAACATCCACACAGTGAGCTTTCGCTTCGGACTTTCCACGTAATGGATTTGCTATCCAAGCAATATTCCATTTCGTGCCACTATGACACTTTTTCACCTTTTATGAAGCCCACATAGTGAGCTTTTGATTCGGACTTTCCACGTAATGGATTTGCTATCCAAGCAATATTCCATTTCGTGCGACTAGGATACTTTTCCACCTTTTATGAAGCCCACACAGTGGGCTTTTGATTCGGACTTTCCACGTAATGGATTTGCTATCCAAGCAATATTCCTTTTCGTGCCACTAGGACACTTTTCCACCTTTTATGAAGCCCACACAGTGGGCTTTTGATTCGGACTTTCCACGTAATGGATTTTCTATCCAAGCAATATTCCTTTTCATGCCTCTGGGACGCTTTTGTAACTGACATACCTATAGTATGAAGTGTGACAATCTAAATACTTCTTCATGCACCTTAAATGTCAACCTGAACGTAGTTAAAGTAAACTGCAGTCAACTTGAGCTTGTTGATATCTACATAGAGCTTGTCCTCAAATGAAGCAGGTGTGGGCCAAAATATATTTCTCTGTTCTGCATATATTGGGCAATCCTGCAGCAAATGATTAGCTGTCATTTTACCAGTTCCACAACTACATTCATCGGTATCTCCTATCTTTAGTTTATTGAACAAGTGGTATTTCAGCCTGTTATGTCCTGTGCGGAGTCTGAAGACTGCTACTTGTTCTCTTCGGTCGAGTTTGTAATATGCATCATCCTTCTGGTGGCCTGGATGCTCTGATTCCCATTTCGTTCTATAAGTGCTTTTTATAAACCTCTTTGTCTCATTATAGGTTATGTCTATGTCAGGCTGTGGTAGTCGTCCACCCTCTTTTGCTAGTCTGTCAGCCTCTTCATTTCCAGGTATACTGCAATGTGATGGGATCCACTGTATTACAACTTTTTTGGATTTCTGGCATAGACCATGGAGTGCTGCTCTTAGGTCAGCTAGTTCTGTGCCGTTTTTGCTCTTCAGTATTGAGACAGCTGATTTTGCATAAGTGAAGATAACTATTTGCTTCTCTTTATTTTCCTCCATCAAGAGAATTTCTGCTGCAGTTTTCAAAGCCTCTACCTCCGCTTTGAAGTTACTTGAAAATTTTCCAGTTGCCACTGACTTTTTTCTTCACTCCATTTTTTTAATTTAGGAGAATTCCTCCTCCTCCTCCTCCATTTTCTACTGAATTGTTGGCTGATCCATCTGTATACGCATGGGTCCAACTGCTGCTTGGGTAATGTTCTTTTATGTAGTTTAGGGTTATTTTTCTTCTTTCGGTTTCATGCAGAGTGTTCTTTTTCTCAATACCAGGAATGTTTTCTTTCATCGCAGACAGTTGCTGCTGTCTCCAAGCTGGGAACTTGTGTGCATTGTATATGGTCTGGACTGTTGATATGTTAAGTATGGGATCTGCCCTAATCTTTCGTTTTGCGGATTCTACAAAGTTGCTACGCTTCAGTCTTCCTTTTCCAAAACCATTAAACCTCTTATACATAGGGTGGTCTGTCAATCTTCTGAATTTTTCTGCTTGTTGCTGGGCTCTGCTATCTCTTCTATCTTGCATTGGTTGTAAACAAGTGATCTTTTCTAGTTCATTAATAGGCGTTGTCTTCAGGCTTCCAGTTATGATTCGCATTCCTTGATTTTGGACTCTACTTATTTTGTTAAAGTTTGACTTAGCTGCTGTTGCCTAAGCTGCAATGCCATATTCCAGTACTGGCCTCACCCGTCCAGTATATAACTTCTTGAGAACTTTCTCATATGCTCCCCACGTTGTACCAGCAAGCTTTTTCATGATTGCCATTCTTTGCCTTGCTCTTGTTCGATTTTTCTCAACCTGTGTCTTCCATGTCAGGCGACGATCAAAGGTGACTCCTAGATAGTTTGGATTTTCTTCATGGCGCAATATTTTTCCATTCAATACCAGCTTAGGTTGCTGAGTTTTATTTGAGAGGGAGAACACTGCGCATGTTGTTTTCTCCTTACTTATCTTCACTAGCCATGATTTTGACCAGTCCTCTAGCGCTAATAAGGCTTGCTGTATTCTGCTGTTAGCTGTACTAATATATTCTTCAGATGTCCATATGGCTAGGTCATCTGCAAAGGATGATGTGTGTACTCTCGCTGGAAAATTTTCTAGTGATGTCATTTATATATGCTAGGAATCATGTTGGTGAAAGAACTCCTCCTTGGGGGACACCTTGCTCCAACAGCATCATTTTGCTGGTTTGTCCTTGTACTTTTGTCCTGGCAGTTCTGTTCTCAAGGTAGTGGCTGATCCATTTATACATTTTCCCACAAACATGCATTTTTTTTGCAGTTTTACTTTCAGTCCTTCCTTCCATACTTTATCAAATGCTTTTTCTAAATCTATCCAGACCGCTAGTGTGTGTTTTTTCTCTTGGAAGGCATCCTCTATTTCCTGAGATATATAGGTTATTTGATCTTCAGTGGATCTGTACTTTCTGAATCCTGCTTGGTTTGGTGTTAAGAGTTGGTTTTCTTCCAGATGCCATGTTAGCCTGCCATTAATAATGCGTTCCATTAATTTTCCTACACAGCTAAGTAGACTGATAGGTCGATAGCCATTTGGTTCTTCCAGGTCTTTTCCTTTCTTTGAGACGGTATTAGTATAGCTTCCTTCCATGCCTGTGAGACTATTCCTCTCTTCCAGCTGTAATTTAGGACTGCTAGTAGTTTCTTTTTTGCCTTAGTGCTATTAGTCCTATTAGCATTTCATTTGTTATACCATCCTTTCCTGGTGATTTCTTCTTTTTTTAGCGTATTCATTGCCTGTTCCATTTCTTCCATTGTTAGATTTGCCATCATATATTCTGCTGCTGTCTCTGTATTACTAATGTATCTGTTTGTCTTTGACTGCTTTCTTCTGTTCGATTGTAATATCAATGTGGTTTGCACTGGCATAGTGTTCCATTAGTGCATGTGCAGCCTTTTTTCCTGTAAGCAAGGCATTTCCTTGATTAATTGTTATTTGTTTGTTTCTAGGTCCCTCATTGTTCATGGCTTTCACTAGTTTCCATAGTTTGTTTCCATCCCTGTCAAAATTCAGGTTTTCTCTGTGTGTGTGTCCTCCAACAATCTCTTGTTGTTTAATTTATTGTTCTTTTATATTTTGCCGAGATGGCTTTGAGAGAGATGTTCGCTTCAGTTGTTTGTTCTTTCTCTGCTGTCTTCCTGGCATCTTCAACTTTGTCCTCCAAAATTTGTAGTTCTTCTGTCCAGTATGGTTTGTAATTTTTCCTCGCTCCTCTAGGAATAGACTCAGTGGCCGCCTGTATTATTGCTCTATTTAGACCAGTGGTTCTCAACCTTTTTTGGCCCATTCCCCCCTTCACCATATTTTCAGAACGCCATTCCCCCCCCCCCCTTCCTATCAAAAATTTGGGCCTGTTCCCCCCTTCACCGTATTTTCAGAACGTCATTCCCCTCTTTCATATTTCCTATCAAAAAATCCCCCCACCCCTACACAGTATACGTAAAAGTGGAAGGTAAATGTAATAGCATATACTAAAACAAGTCTAGACATCCACATAAAACATGATTTGTGGGTCTACTTACTTTATAAAATGAGGTTTAGAAGAACGAGACATACATAACTGTAAAGTATGAAGGGAAAAACTATGTCAAGTAATCGGTTCTTGTATTAACATGATCTTGAAATGGTCTTCATTCCCCCCCCCCCCCTGGAAACCCTGAAATTCCCCCCTGGGGGGGGGGGGGAATTCCCCACCGGTTGAGAACCACTGATTTAGACTTTCCACCATTTGCTTCATGTTGCCATATCGTGTATTTATGTTTTCACAATATTTGTCTGTTTGTCAGGGTCTTAAACTTGGCTCGCTTGCCTAACAAGTGTGAGACAGTACAAATACAACGTGATTTGACGTAAGACTCAACGACACATCGTTCGATGGATTTATTAACATATCAAATACAGAACGATGATCACAAATATATATAATGGATACTTTACAACTTACATCCACAATATAGTTCACAAGTCTGACTCGCAAGATGTCCAGACACTCGCCTTTCAATACAGAAACCATACAACGCCTTTCTCTCAATCACACGTCCGTCATGTTCCGTGTCCCAGAGCTGTCTGGACCTGGTTCGCAACTTGCCTCCTGCCCGACGTGGCATCACGCGGCAGGCGTGCGTCTTGCGTTGGCGGCCTGACCGCTGGTCAGCCAGCGATCTCGCAGGCCGGTAACTCCTATTCGCCTGGCGGCGCAACGAAGTTGTTGCATCCCTTACTGGGAGCTAAGTCGCCTGGCGGTCGTAACGATGTCCCTGCATCGCTGTCCCCTGTTGGACTCTGACACGCTCCCCCGGTTAAAATCCATGAAAGATGTCGTCTTTCATGTATAATGTCTGTACCTGTTGGGTTAATAGTATACCCTTGTCAGAGTCTACCTTTCTATTGTTATACACAACGCTTATCAAAAATACACACATGGCATAGAAATATATAAGAACTGGGAGTTGGGTACAAAGACATGTGGTGCTTCATGTTTAACACATATCAGGCTTCACCCTCTCGATGGCTGGTTACCTCAATTGTATTATCACCCAGTCAGATCAGTAGTTCCAGCTTCACGCATCTACCTCGCAGCAATTTGAAAAAAAATAATAATATGGTTCTTGGAACAAAAACCATCTAGCCAGACTGAAATACGACTTTATATAAGTCGTATAAAACACTCCAACCCTGTCCCTACTTGGCCAGGAGTTATTGTGTTGGTATACAATGTTGGCAACACTCTGCCATGCCCAGTAGATGCCTGCCTGTGGTGTCAACACTTTAACAACAACATGTTATATTACACACAACACATTAGCATATACATTTCAAATTATGGCCCTTTGTGTGAAAATGTAATAACAATAAATGAAAGGGAAATAATTTTAATATTAGTGAAACACAATAATTTACAATAACTATTTAATTTCTTAGTGTCATTGCTTGACGTTTCTTCATATTAACGAGAAAAGGTCGGTAATATGAATACGTTAATCAAGATATGATTCTAAGATTACATTAGAGAAATAAATAAACACACAATTCGTGTATTCAATTTTATAGAATCCTAAACATTTTAGAATCGTCAAAACTTTTTAACCTTTTATATGTAGTCTGCTATTTTTGTTATAAATTTCTAATTAATCCGGAAATACACACGAACCCTAAAATCAGCTGATGGTAAAGCTTGCAGAACACACCTGTTCCGGTTTGATGTAGTTTAAGGAAGGTACAATGTTCTCAAAGTTCGTGTTGGATGTTGCTACACAATCTTCTGGATTACGATCGAATGTTCATGTGTTAGATGTTTCAGTCGAACATTAAAGATTTCGGTTCACTGCAGAGGTGTAGAAAAGTTGTTACTGTTCAGTTTTTACTTTCACACTCGTAATTAAAATGTTCCTGGAAGATTCCACACGAAGTTGTCACTGTCAAGTTGGATAATTCGCTTCAGGTAAGTGCGAATGTTGACACTGTTTCTTGTACGTAATATATACAGTTAATAAAGTTCGCTTTCTACCACATACTGCACATTTATACACGACAATCACTACATGAACTAGTAAAATAAGAACACTATATATAATGGGAGTAATCCCTATCACAATATTGTAGACATTACACAGCTTTTTGTGAATGAAAAACCACTATTCACTGCTAAATGGCTGTGTCGGTCTGAGTGTATTTCTACATACTGCACTCAGACATTGGTGCTCACTGGGTCGGTCGGACAACGTGACAAAAGATCGGCAATTGAATTGGTTCTGCCTGGGATATGTCGAACCTCAAAGCTATAATCTTGAAGTTTCAAAGACCAACGCGCTACCATATGGTTCGAAGGCACACCTGAATTCATCCATCGTAAGGGGCTGCTGTCCGATTCTACGATGAAATGGCGTCCTAGAAGAAATCTAGATAATTTTGTAATACCTACTACTAAAGCTAGGGCTTCCAATTGAGGAATGGACCATGCCCGCTCTCGGGCCTTCAGCTTTCTGGATACAAAATAAACGGGGTGGAGGATGTTGTTATACTCCTGCAACAGGACTGCTCCAATCGCCACGGAGCTAGCATCTGTGCGTAATCTGAAAGGTAAACGGATATCGGGCAATTTAAGGATAAGATTGCGTTCATTCTTATCGGAAAAACATGATAGAACTTTATGAAATGCAATTTTTAGGCATTGATCGTGTACAATTTTCTCTGGTTTATCTTTTGTTAGTAGATTAGTAAATACCTCGGTCAGTTCAGAAAAATCGGGAATAAACTGCCGGTAGTAATTTATTAAGCCCAATAAACTTCTGACTTGTTTTTTAGTAGTCGGAAGTGAGAGTTTTAGTATCTTGGACACAATTTTATCGTCTGTCGTGACAAAGCCATTGGATATTTTGTAACCCAAGAATGATATTTCCTGGTAGGCTATGTCTACTTTTGCAGGCTTCACTGTCAGTCCGTGCTGTCTGATCCGTTCAAATGTCTGGTCTAAAGTCTTAATGTGCTCAGTCATTGTCTCTGTGTGAATACATATGTCGTCGATATAGCAGATTATGTTAGGAATGTCTACTAGAAGTAGTCGTGTCATCCGTACAAATGTGGCTGGGGCGTTAACAAGCCCAAATGGAAGTTTGCACCATTCGTACAGTCCCCAAGGTGTGGCAAATGCTGTCAGATGTCTGCTCTGTTCGTCTACAGCAATCTGCCAATAACCTTTCGTCATGTCTACCGTCGTAAAGAACCTAGCGTCTGTCAGTTCTGTCAAAAGATCGTCAGTGTTTGCCATTGGCTCAAGATCTAGAACAGTTATTTTATTCAGTTTTCGGTAGTCGATGCACAGTCTTATTGTATTGTCCTTTTTGCGTACTATGACCATGGGAGATGAGTAGTCTGATTGGGATCGTCTTATGATGTTATTTTTCTCTAAGTTGATGATTTCTTGATGTAAATGCTCTTTGTAATGTAATGGGATGGTGTATGGTCTGCATCTAATGGGTGTGTTTGATGTGAGTGTGATGTGATGCTGTACTAATTCTGTTTGTCCTGGGTTGTTGGAAAAGATGGTGTTGTACTGTTGTATAAGTTGTTTGCACCTGTCTGTGTCTGCTTGAGATAAATTTGGATTGATTTTGATCTCCTTCAAGCAGTCTGTCGTGTCTAATGCAGGTGTTGGAATTTCGTCACTAGCATCGTCATCTTCGTGATCTATTATCACTGTACAAGCTGTCGTATCGTCCTGTTCGTTGTCTCTGTTGTGGTATGGTCTTAGCATATTTATGTGAAATATTTTGTGTTTGTCTTTTATAAGGATTTCGTAGTCTACAGGTGAAATCTGTCTCGTCACTTTAAAAGGTCCCTGCCAAGAATCAGTCAGTAGGTGTCTGTCACTAGGTAGTAGCAGAAGAATGTCCTGTCCAGGTGTCAATGTTATCGTCCTGTTACCTTTGTCAGCATACTGTCTATAAGTAGCACCAGATAGTTTTAGTGCATTCTTTGCAATAACACAAGATTTGATGATTCTTTCACGCA
Organism: Cepaea nemoralis; assembly: GCA_014155875.1. Lineage (NCBI taxonomy): Eukaryota > Metazoa > Mollusca > Gastropoda > Stylommatophora > Helicidae > Cepaea > Cepaea nemoralis. The sequence goes on along the minus strand of JACEFZ010010797.1, from coordinate 194,978 downwards.
ATGATGTAACATATAAGTATGATGATATGGGTTTAAGTACTGGTGTAGAGTCAGTTAACATTTGGTGGTAAATGGTCAATGGGCCACGTGGTTTGGCACCATAGATGAGTTCAAAAGGAGAGAAACCGGTACTAGCATGAGGTACCTCGCGATAAGCAAAAAGAATAGCTGGTAGATATACATCCCAGTTATTGGGGTGTTCTTGCGTTACTTTTGCAAGCATGTGCTTAAGATCCCCGTTAAACTTTTCTATTACTCCGCTACTGTGAGGATGGTAGGGTGAATTGAAACACTGCTTCACTCCCAACATTTTGGTGAAAGCTTGGGTGGATGCGGCAATAAACTGAGTGCCCCTATCAGATTGGATAGTATCCGGAAAACCTATCCTAGAAAAAATATGGAAGAACACTTCCATTAACTGGGATGTATATCTACCAGCGAGAGGTCCCGGGTTCAAATCCCGGACGAGCCCCCACGTTCACACATGTCAGGGTCTTAAACTTGGCTCGCTTGCCTAACAAGTGTGAGACAGTACAAATACAACGTGATTTGACGTAAGACTCAACGACACATCGTTCGATGGATTTATTAACATATCAAATACAGAACGATGATCACAAATATATATAATGGATACTTTACAACTTACATCCACAATACAGTTCACAAGTCTGACTCGCAAGATGTCCAGACACTCGCCTTTCAATACAGAAACCATACAACGCCTTTCTCTCAATCACACGTCCGTCATGTTCCGTGTCCCAGAGCTGTCTGGACCTGGTTCGCAACTTGCCTCCTGCCTGACGTGGCGTCACGTGGCAGGCGTGCGTCTTGCGTTGGCGGCCTGACCGCTGGTCAGCCAGCGATCTCGCAGGCCGGTAACTCCTATTCGCCTGGCGGCGCAACGAAGTTGTTGCATCCCTTACTGGGAGCTAAGTCGCCTGGCGGTCGTAACGATGTCCCTGCATCGCTGTCCCCTGTTGGACTCTGACACGTTAGTGTGGCAAATCTGTCCCAATCTGCTCGATTGTAATTTCAGCGGGGCAAAGGCTTTTGCTCCTTTGGAACATACTCCATATTCATTACAAGCTTGATTGGTCTGTGGTCACTACCTGCTAATTGGTCAAGCACATGGCGATCGATTTTGTGGAGGGTGTCTCCTGTGCAGAAAGCTAAGTCTGGAGTAGAAGTAGTAAACCATCTTCTGGAGTAGAAGCTCGGTGTGTCATCCGCTTTGTTGAGTAGATGGAGATTTGAGTCTATTTATTTCCCAGTCCTCCACTGCATCTCCTCTTTTGTCAGTATCTGGGTATCCCCATCTTTCTGAACGGCTATTAAAGTCTCCGACAATAATGCAGTTTGTGTCACTTATTTTCATGTTTGAGAGTGTAAGGTCCTTATCTGCTGGGCTATACAGATTGTAAATTCTTATTTTCACGTCCTTTATCATTATATCAACGCCTATAATTTCCGTTTGGTTGTCAGAGATCACAGATAACTTCGCTGCAAGATATTGTATTTCGTGTAAGTATTAGAACTCCTCCTTTGTGTCTTTCGTGGTCGAAACTTGTAGCTTGATATCTTCTGACTGAGAATTTGTGATTGGCGCTTGAGGTGTGTCTCTTGAATGCATGCCACATATATTCTATCTTTATGAAGATGATTTGTTAGGGAGACTTTCTTATTATAAACTCTTTTGGCATTCCACTGTAGTATGTTGAGCGTCCGGGGTGTTTGGTCAATAGTTCTTAACCTACTCCTCTGTGCCTTGACTCCACAGCACAGGGGATGGTGACCACCAGTAGTCATGGGTGGACCCCCTCGAGGCAGGGGGCCCGGCACTATTACCGCCTGATGGGACTTCGCGAGATTAGCACCACAACGATCAATTTTAATTTGTGACATCATGAATTACGTTACGTTGCACTGCTTTGTCAAGCCTGTGGTTCAGTACATCCGATTTCGACAAGAATTTTGGGGGGGGGGGGGTGCTTTCCCTAGCCTTTGACTGTCCCCAGTCTGCCTACAAGGCAGCAGGTTTGTGTGTCTCTTCGTCTGGTCCCTCTCCCTTGACCTGTACGACATGGGTGACCCTACCAGTAGCTGTGCTACAGTCGGCATAGCTCTTGGGGTCATTGGAACGCGCAAGCCCCTCTACCTCGTCACGGTGGACACACGGCAAAGGAGTAATAGCACATACTAAAACAAGTCTATACGTCTACATAAATCGTGATTTGCGGGTCTACTTACGTTATAAAATGAATTTCAGAAGGGTGAGAAGTACAGAACCGTAAAGTATGAAGGGAAAAACAATATCAAGTAATCGGTTCTTGAATTAACGCGATCTTGAAATAATCTTAATTCCCCCCCCCCCCCGAAAACTCTAAAATCCCCCACCCCCGGGGGGATGGGAAGAAAATTCCCCTCGGGTTGAGAACCACTGTCATAGTAGATACGAGGTAGCATACAAAATGAAAGATGTAGTTGCCTCATTGAAATTCCAACCTGGCGACTCCAAATGAGGATAGCGCCTTGCTCGAATGAACAAGTCTATTTAGGTCTTAGGTGCACGGAGAATTAAATACACACTGTTACGAAGAATGACCGGAATGTATTGGACATGTATTACTGGCGAATCATAGACAATGAAAAAGAAATATGGGTTCGAATTCAGGGGACTTCTAGATTTATTAGGTGTAATATTATAGTACGAGTTCTGCAACTAGAGTTGCATGTCCGCAAGTAAATATTGCTGTAAAATCTACATTTCGCTTTAAGTTAAAGGTCAGCTGCATGTCCTCCACAGGATGTTGCAATCAAAGCCGGCATTTATTGGCTGTTTGATATTTACTAAGAAATATTACATTCAGTAGTTTGTCATTGTTTTATGAACGGCCGACTGCCTCAAACCTTTGAAATCAACACAAATCGCCCGTGGCAGATTTCGAACTTTCGACTCTGTATGGTATGTCGGGGAAACTACATCCTCAACCACAGGCTCCATTTGTTATCCAGGCTTCGCTTATAGTAGTACATTTGACTATTTAGTCCCTGGATCATGTTCCGAGTCTTCTTCTTCTTCGTCGTCATCGTCGTCGTTTGCCTATCGTATGCTTCTGCTTCTGATTCTTTTTCATGCACCCCCCTGATACCAGACTGACTTCATCTGTCAACTATTGTGTCTTCACTAGCATAGACTTTCATCCACCAGAACTCAAAAATATGGTGTCGTCACTAGTCTGGTCTGGCATCTCCCTGAACCTACAACTATGGTGTCTTCGCCAATCAGAACTGACATCTACTTGGAAACCATAACCATCATATCTTAACTAGTGGAGAGTTGGGACTATCATAGACTTGAACCCAAAACTACGGTGTTTTCACTAAGTGGAACTACCATCAAACTTAACCAACAATTGCGGAGTGTGAACAAAATTCGCGTCCGACCTTTATAACTCTAGGTTTCACACACGCCAAAGAGAATTAAGGCACATCCGTGATTGGAGGCACATTTATCTCTCTTAGCTTCTGTGTAGTTAGGTTGTGTCCACCTCGGAGACGCTTGTCAAAGAGCAGTATGTACCCAATTAACACCAATGACCCAGCGTGTCTGTTTCAACACGGACTATATAATTATATCATTAGCTTAGCTGTAGCAGGAAAACTGGCTAGAGACAGAGATCGATAAAATTGTCGGGGGTGGGATGAGCCGAAATGAGACCCCAAAAGGGCCGCGAGCCCGACTTCGGCATGTATTTGCGTAAGGTTTCATCATCATCATCATCATCATCATCATCATCATCATCATCATCATCATCATCATCATCTTACTTTCTCTAAATATAAAATAGATTCCACTCAAGATAATGTACCCTATCAACCCATGGCCCTATCTATCTGTGTTGGTTTTCGTTCCTGACAGTTTTGCCAGGGCTGTGGATTCCTGCCTACTTTTTGAGGTTGCGAGGGGGGGGGGAGGGGCTGAGTAGTCTCGAGGTATGGTGTCCGTCTCGAGTGCTGGCGGTCCCGGGTTCAAGCCCCGTTTAGGACCGGGATTTTTTCACGTGGACTTCTAGTAATAAGATTTCCCCTGGTCTCTGGGTAGTGAGATCGGACGCCCGTGTGTATTGTTGCGCACGTAAAAAATCCCTTGGCAGTTGGAAATCGAAAAAGAGTAGCCTAACGGTGCTGCCAGGGCAAAATTTCTAGTTAAAATTCTACCCAAAGTATTTCAGGATCCTCGCCGGTGCTACGGAGTTCGTGCACTGAGCTAAGTTTCTCCGGACTCAGGCTTGAGTTAGGAGAAGAACGGAGCACTTATGGGTTACACCCGTGTGCCATGATGTTGATCAGTCGACTAAACTAAACTAAACTAAACTAACTAAACTTTTTGAGGTTTCCATGTACAGATTTGCAAACTCTTGTTTTTTTTAAAAATCCATATAAAAGACGGTGGAGAGATCATATACATACAGACCTACAAGCACTTGGAATCAACGACTGGCAAGAGAAGGTCCACCAGAGAGACGAATGGAGACGGGTTGTATTTGCAGCAAAGAACCTCAATGGCTCGGAAAGCTGAAGAAGAAGAAGAATACTAGAAGAAGGCTAGGTATCAGATCTCACTGCCCAAGAGACCAGAGGGAGGTGTGAAATCACTAGGTGCCAAAGGTTCTGGGGAAAATTCCCAACCCTATATGGAGAACGAACTAGTTGCCGGAGACAAACACGGCAACTGCACAATCACGAGTCTCTCTAACTTTTAACTATGCATGGGTAATTACTGATTGTGATCAAAGCCGTTTCCGCATTGGCAGGCCAGATAAACGTGTTTGCATTCCAAACTCAATAAACATACTCGTTCATCTGTCGTCTGTATATATTTACTTCTCCAGGAGATAGAGATAACACAATGACCCTCAGGTAAGAAGCTACATTTCTGCAGTTATCCAGATTCGATTAGATTACATCATTACTCCTACCATGTACAACATCAAAGAGAAGTTATAATGGGGTCAATCCTCCGATCTCCCTGACCTAGGGGTTAGCGACTTTCTCCGTAACCCCGTATATTCTCGTGAGTGAAGTAACTTGCGCGAGAACCGGTAGCGGTTCTCGCTGCGTAGGTAACTTAGGGGTATGTGAGCCGGCCGCTCAGAAAGCAATGGCAAACTACTGAAAGTAAAACTTGCCTAGTACATCAACAGCAGCTGAAAAATGCTGGTGTTGATTGCAACGTCCTGTAAGGGATATGCAGGGATATTTTAAATCCCTGGCTCAGATTAATAGTCATGTGACTGAGTCAGCCGCTAATAGCAGCTACCCATAGTTTACCATCACATGATTATTAATCCGAAGGTGATTGTTGTCTATATGGGATAATGAACTAACTCTAAAACATGGTTTTGCCCTCACAAGCTTATTAATTTGACGGTTATCGTTGTCCATATGGGGTAATGGCCTTAATGTTGCATCATCAGATGTTAAACTTATTGTGCACAAATTTGTCAACTTACTGTGCACAAACTGACGATGAGAAGGAATAGGAAAAGAGAACAAGACGGAAATTAAACATAAAATTAATTAACACCACAATTGCAAACGTGTCCACGCGATACGCAAGAAATTGTCTCCCTTTTTAGACAAATTATCTTTAAACAAGAAATTGTCTCCCTTATTAGACAAAAGCTTTTTGCACTACTGTTTATTGCGGAGTACGCAAGGATCCTCTTTGTAAGTGTGTTAACAAGTGTTTGCTTTTTTACTACCGCTTACTCGGTCTTAATGTTACTCGGTACACTGATGGTTGCATGTCTATTCCTATTAGTCCGCGGAATTTATCCGCGGCACCGCTATGACATGTTAATAATGTTATGTTGAAAAACTTTCCTGTGGGTGATCAAGGCTCGTCATCTCACATGTTCACCAGTTTGTACTCCCAGAGAAAGAGGGATAAAGAACAAGATCTGTTATATAAATACATGTGGGCGATCAAGGCTCGTCATCTCTTATGTTCACCAGTTTCAAAGCAATTTAGAGTATGTTTTGCTTTTGTTCAAGTCATACAGGTATTATGCTGGTAATTTGGCTGAGTTATTTACACAGTACAACAGTGCCAATCCATCCATACATTTCTTGTATCTCTGATTCACCTGTTCTTGCCTGTGTCATCTACTTTACCACCCTTATGTTATATGCTTTGTTTCCTTTTGGTTTTGCTTGTAAATGGTTACTTTCATTGTACATATATGTTTCCATAAGTGCTTGTCGTCTCCTCCCACAGATCACACAAGGATACTCTCAGCATGATGAATAAACTCATGAGCATTGTGTATTAACTCCTCAACATTGTGCATTAACCCCTTGGCTACAGTCTAGGCAAGAAAGAGTTAATTCCTTCTTCAAATTCTTATTCATAGCATCATATAACAATGAAGAAGGTGGATAGCACCATACAATAAAGTAAGTGATATATAGCACCATGCAACAATGTGATGTATTACACCATAGAGCAATGTAAGGATCTTTAGCATCATACAACAATTTAGACTTAAAGTCTTATTAGTTGAGAGAATAGACTTCATTGCACCGGGTTTTATCCCATATCGCTCGGTCTCTTTCTGCAGGGCAGCCTGCTTAAAGCTTCACACACAGCATAAACTCCGTAGCTCCAGCGATGATCCCCCAGGAGTCTCCTAGAAAACTCTCATGAACCGAAAGAGGTAGCTCGGAATTGAATCCACAACCTTCGGAGCACGAGGCAGGTGGCTTGACCAATGTAGGAGATATGTAACACAATACAACAATGTAGGAGATATGTAACACAATACAACAATGCAGGAGATAAGTAACACAATACAACAATGTAGGAGATATGTAACACAATACAACAATGTAGGAGATATGTAAGACAATACAACAATGTAGGAGATATGTAAGACAATACAACAATGTAGGAAAATGTAACACAATTCAACAATGTAGGAGATATTAACACAATACATCAATGTAGGAGATATGTAACACAATACAACAATGTAGGAGATATGTAACACAATACAACAATGTAGGAGATATGTAAGACAACACAACAATGTAGGAGATATGTAACACAATACAACAATGTAGGAGATATGTAACACAATACAACAATGTAGGAGATATGTAACACATTACAACAATGCAGGAGATAAGTAACACAATACAACAATGTAGGAGATATGTAACACAATACAACAATGTAGGAGATATGTAAAACAATACAACAATGTAGGAGATATGTAACACATTACAACAATGCAGGCGATAAGTAACACAATACAACAATGTAGGAGATATGTAACACAATACAACAATGTAGGAGATATGTAACACAATACAACAATGTAGGAGATATGTAACACAATACAACAATGTAGGAGATATGTAACGCAATACAACAATGTAGGAGATATGTAACACAATACAACAATGTAGGAGATATGTAAGACAATACAACAATGTAGGAGAAAAATAAGACAATACAACAATGTAGGAAAATGTAACACAATTCAACAATGTAGGAGATATGTAAGACAATACAACAATGTAGGAGATATGTAAAACAATACAACAATGTAGGAGATATGTAAGACAATACAACAATGTAGGAGATATGTAACACAATACAATAATGTAGGAGATGTGTAACACAATACAACAATGTAGGAGATATGTAAGACAATACAACAATGTAGGAAAATGTAACACAATTCAACAATGTAGGAGATATGTAACACAATACAACAATGTAAGAGATATGTAACACAATACAACAATGTAGGAGATATGTAAGACAATACAACAATGTAGGAGATATGTCACACAATACAACAATGCAGGAGATAAGTAACACAATACAACAATGTAGGAGATATGTAAGACAATACAACAATGTAGGAGATATGTAACACAATACAACAATGTAGGAGATATGTAAGACAATACAGCAATGTAGGAGATATGTAAGACAATACAACAATGTAGGAGATATGTAAAACAATACAACAATGTAGGAGATATGTAACACAATACAACAATGTAGGAGATATGTAACACAATACAACAATGTAGGAGATATGTAAGACAATACAACAATGTAGGAAAATGTAACACAATTTAACAATGTAGGAGATATGTAAGACAATACAACAATGTAGGAAAATGTAACACAATTCAACAATGTAGGAGATGTGTAAGACAATACAACAATGTAGGAGATATGTAAAACAATACAACAATGTAGGAGATATGTAAGACAATACAACAATGTAGGAGATATGTAAAACAATACAACAATGTAGGAAAATGTAACACAATACACCAATGCAGGAGATAAGTAACACAATACAACAATGTAGGAGATATGTAAGACAATACAACAATGTAGGAGATATGCAAAACAATACAACAATGTAGGAGATATGTAAGACAATACAACAATGTAGGAAAATGTAACACAATTCAACAATGTAGGAGATATGTAAGACAATACATCAATGTAGGAGATATGTAACACAATACAACAATGTAGGAGATATGTCAGACAACACAACAATGTAGGAGATATGTAACACAATTCAACAATGTAGGAGATATGTAAGACAATACAACAATGTAGGAAAATGTAACACAATACATCAATGTAGGAGATATGTAAAACAATACAACAATGTAGGAGATATGTAAGACAACACAACAATGTAGGAGATATGTAACACAATACAACAATGTAGGAGATATGTAACACAATACAACAATGTAGGAGATATGTAACACATTACAACAATGCAGGAGATAAGTAACACAATACAACAATGTAGGAGATATGTAACACAATACAACAATGTAGGAGATATGTAAAACAATACAACAATGTAGGAGATATGTAACACATACAACAATGCAGGAGATAAGTAACACAATACAACAATGTAGGAGATATGTAACACAATACAACAATGTAGGAGATATGTAACACAATACAACAATGTAGGAGATATGTAACACATTACAACAATGCAGGAGATAAGTAACACAATACAACAATGTAGGAGATATGTAAGACAATACAACAATGTAGGAGATATGTAAAACAATACAACAATGTAGGAGATATGTAACACATTACAACAATGCAGGAGATAAGTAACACAATACAACAATGTATGAGATATGTAACACAATACAACAATGTAGGAGATATGTAACACAATACAACAATGTAGGAGATATGTAACACAATACAACAATGTAGGAGATATGTAAGACAATACAACAATGTAGGAGAAAAATAAGACAATACAACAATGTAGGAAAATGTAACACAATCAACAATGTAGGAGATATGTAAGACAATACAACAATGTAGGAGATATGTAAAACAATACAACAATGTAGGAGATATGTAACACAATACAACAATGTAGGAGATATGTAACACAATACAACAATGTAGGAGATATGTAAAACAATACAACAATGTAGGAGATATGTAACACAATACAACAATGTAGGAGATATGTAACACAATACAACAATGTAGGAGATATGTAACACAATACAACAATGTAGGAGATATGTAAGACAATACAACCATGTAGGAAAATGTAACACAATTCAACAATGTAGGAGATATGTAACACAATACAACAATGTAGGAGATATGTAAGACAATACAACAATGTAGGAGATATGTCACACAATACAACAATGCAGGAGATAAGTAAGACAATACATCAATGTAGGAGATATGTAAAACAATACAACAATGTAGGAGATATGTAATACAACACAACAATGTAGGAGATATGTAACACAATACAACAATGTAGGAGATATGTAACACAATACAACAATGTAGGAGATATGTAACACATTACAACAATGCAGGAGATAAGTAACACAATACAACAATGTAGGAGATATGTAACACAATACAACAATGTAGGAGATATGTAAAACAATACAACAATGTAGGAGATATGTAACACATTACAACAATGCAGGAGATAAGTAACACAATACAACAATGTAGGAGATATGTAACACAATACAACAATGTAGGAGATATGTAACACAATACAACAATGTAGGAGATATGTAACACAATACAACAATGTAGGAGATATGTAAGACAATACAACAATGTAGGAGAAAAATAAGACAATACAACAATGTAGGAAAATGTAACACAATTCAACAATGTAGGAGATATGTAAGACAATACAACAATGTAGGAGATATGTAAAACAATACAACAATGTAGGAGATATGTAAGACAATACAACAATGTAGGAGATATGTAACACAATACAATAATGTAGGAGATATGTAACACAATACAACAATGTAGGAGATATGTAAGACAATACAACCATGTAGGAAAATGTAACACAATTCAACAATGTAGGAGATATGTAACACAATACAACAATGTAGGAGATATGTAACACAATACAACAATGTAGGAGATATGTAAGACAATACAACAATGTAGGAGATATGTCACACAATACAACAATGCAGGAGATAAGTAAACACAATACAACAATGTAGGAGATATGTAAAACAATACAACAATGTAGGAGATATGTAACACAATACAACAATGTAGGAGATATGTAACACAATACAACAATGTAGGAGATATGTAAGACAATACAACAATGTAGGAAAATGTAACACAATTCAACAATGTAGGAGATATGTAAGACAATACAACAATGTAGGAAAATGTAACACAATTCAACAATGTAGGAGATGTGTAAGACAATACAACAATGTAGGAGATATGTAAAACAATACAACAATGTAGGAGATATGTAAGACAACACAACAATGTAGGAGATATGTAAGACAATACAACAATGTAGGAAAATGTAACACAATACACCAATGCAGGAGATAAGTAACACAATACAACAATGTAGGAGATATGTAAGACAATACAACAATGTAGGAGATATGCAAAACAATACAACAATGTAGGAGATATGTAAGACAATACAACAATGTAGGAAAATGTAACACAATTCAACAATGTAGGAGATATGTAAGACAATACATCAATGAAGGAGATATGTAACACAATACAACAATGTTGGAGATATGTCAGACAACACAACAATGTAGGAGATATGTAACACAATACAACAATGCAGGAGATAAGTAACACAATACATCAATGTAGGAGATATGTAAAACAATACAACAATGTAGGAGATATGTAATACAACACAACAATGTAGGAGATATGTAACACAATACAACAATGTAGGAGATATGTAACACAATACAACAATGTAGGAGATATGTAACACATTACAACAATGCAGGAGATAAGTAACACAATACAACAATGTAGGAGATATGTAACACAATACAACAATGTAGGAGATATGTAAAACAATACAACAATGTAGGAGATATGTAACACATTACAACAATGCAGGAGATAAGTAACACAATACAACAATGTAGGAGATATGTAACACAATACAACAATGTAGGAGATATGTAACACAATACAACAATGTAGGAGATATGTAACACAATACAACAATGTAGGAGATATGTAAGACAATACAACAATGTAGGAGAAAAATAAGACAATACAACAATGTAGGAAAATGTAACACAATTCAACAATGTAGGAGATATGTAAGACAATACAACAATGTAGGAGATATGTAAAACAATACAACAATGTAGGAGATATGTAAGACAATACAACAATGTAGGAGATATGTAACACAATACAATAATGTAGGAGATATGTAACACAATACAACAATGTAGGAGATATGTAAGACAATACAACCATGTAGGAAAATGTAACACAATTCAACAATGTAGGAGATATGTAACACAATACAACAATGTAGGAGATATGTAACACAATACAACAATGTAGGAGATATGTAAGACAATACAACAATGTAGGAGATATGTCACACAATACAACAATGCAGGAGATAAGTAACACAATACAACAATGTAGGAGATATGTAAAACAATACAACAATGTAGGAGATATGTAACACAATACAACAATGTAGGAGATATGTAACACAATACAACAATGTAGGAGATATGTAAGACAATACAACAATGTAGGAAAATGTAACACAATTCAACAATGTAGGAGATATGTAAGACAATACAACAATGTAGGAGATATGTAAAACAATACAACAATGTAGGAGATATGTAACACAATACAACAATGTAGGAGATATGTCACACAATACAACAATGTAGGAGATACGTAAAACAATACAACAATGTAGGAGATATGTCACACAATACAACAATGTAGGAGATATGTAAAACAATACAACAATGTAGGAGATATGTCACACAATACAACAATGTAGGAGATATGTAACACAATACAACAATGTAGGAGATATGTAAAACAATACAACAATGTAGGAGATATGTTACACAATACAACAATGTAGGAGATATGTAAAACAATACAACAATGTAGGAGATATGTAAGACAATACAACAATGTAGGAGATATGTAACACAATACAACAATGTAGGAGATATGTAACACAATACAACAATGTAGGAGATATGTAAGACAATACAACAATGTAGGAAAATGTAACACAATTCAACAATGTAGGAGATATGTAAGACAATACAACAATGTAGGAAAATGTAACACAATTCAACAATGTAGGAGATATGTAAGACAATACAACAATGTAGGAAATGTAACACAATTCAACAATGTAGGAGATATGTAAGACAATACAACAATGTAGGAAAATGTAACACAATTCAACAATGTAGGAGATATGTAAGACAATACAACAATGTAGGAAAATGTAACACAATTCAACAATGTAGGAGATATGTAAGACAATACATCAATGTAGGAGATATTTAAAACAATACAACAGGGTAGGAGATATGTAAGACAATACAACAATGTAGGAGATATGTAAGACAATACAACAATGTAGGAGATATGTAAGACAATACAACAATGTAGGAAAATGTAACACAATTCAACAATGTAGGAGATATGTAACACAATACAACAATGTAGGAGATATGTAACACAATACAACAATGCAGGAGATATGTAAGACAATACAACAATGTAGGAGATATGTAACACAATACAACAATGTAGGAGATATGTAAGACAATACAACAATGTAGGAAAATGTAACACAATTCAACAATGTAGGAGATATGTAAGACAATACAACAATGTAGGAAAATGTAACACAATTCAACAATGTAGGAGATATGTAAGACAATACAACAATGTAGGAAAATGTAACACAATTCAACAATGTAGGAGATATGTAAGACAATACAACAATGTAGGAAAATGTAACACAATTCAACAATGTAGGAGATATGTAAGACAATACAACAATGTAGGAAAATGTAACACAATTCAACAATGTAGGAGATATGTAAGACAATACATCAATGTAGGAGATATTTAAAACAATACAACAGGGTAGGAGATATGTAAGACAATACAACAATGTAGGAAAATGTAACACAATTCAACAATGTAGGAGATATGTAAGACAATACAACAATGTAGGAAAATGTAACACAATTCAACAATGTAGGAGATATGTAACACAATACAACAATGTAGGAGATATTTAAAACAATACAACAGGGTAGGAGATATGTAAGACAATACAACAATGTAGGAGATATGTAAGACAATACAACAATGTAGGAAAATGTAACACAATACACCAATGCAGGAGATAAGTAACACAATACAACAATGTAGGAGATATGTAAGACAATACAACAATGTAGGAGATATGTAAAACAATACAACAATGTAGGAGATATGTAAGAGAATACAACAATGTAGGAGATATGTAACACAATACTACAATGCAGGAGATAAGTAACACAATACAACAATGTAGGAGATATGTAACACAATACAACAATGTAGGAGATATGTAAGTAACTACAACAATGTAGGAGATATGTAAGACAAAACAAGAATGTAGGAGATATGTAACACAATACAACAATGTAGGAGATATGTAACACAATACAACAATGTAGGAGATATGTAAGACAATACAACAATGTAGGAGATATGTAACACAATACAACAATGCAGGAGATATGTCACACAATACAACAATGTAGGAGATGCATAAGACAATACAACAATGTAGGTGATACATAGCACTTGAAGACTTTCATTTTTAACTGATAAGCGTGGTCAGCATGGCAGAATGGATAAGAATGCCTGTTTTTAAACATCTGGTGTTCTGTGTTGTGGTTCAAGAGAAAAAGTTCAACCCCTACACCAGTCAGTTTGACTAAAATGTTGACCTATCGCCCTTGACTTGAGGATGTAAATTACAAGTAACTCTGAAGTCAAAGTGGATTCGCCTGACCGTGAGGGACACTGGTAACAGGAAAAGCTAATTCATACGCAAAATTCAGTCCATTGCTACTAGACGTAGCGTGTATGAACTACACATGAGTTCAAGACTATCGAGCACTCAAAATAAACTGATAATCTGGCTATTTGTTTTTTGGAATACGTTGCATGTCTTTGAAAACAACACTGATCAGTTTCATACTCATCTTCACTTCTATAACCTTCTGAAAACGGGTGTAAAAAGACAACAAACAGCTTATGAATATGATTCATAATGTTTATAAAACAACAAACAACATTACTTCACAACATTTTGATTATATATAATTTTAATAAAATAAATGCTAAACAGATAATATATTAAACAAACAAAACAGTGACTGTATTTGTCTCACTGTTCATTCCACATGAATATTGCGATGATTGTATATAACTGTTATAAAGTATAAATTTAAAGGTTTTATCACACATCAATTTTTTAATTTCTTGACTGTACAATAAAAATACTGTTACATGCCAAATCACAAGTACATCGATGTACAAAATGTAAATGAAGTCTCATCCAAAACATTTATGCGACCACTTAAAATAAAACAGATAAAGTTGGTACTGCTACTTTTGAATGCCATTTCAGCCTATGAGAACTGATTGATGCTGCTACTTTGAATGCCATTTCAGCCTATGAGAACTCAAAGTGGCATTATCCACAGAAATAAGACATTGGGAACAAAGCCAATAAAATTAAAGGAGCTAGGACCAAAGATAAAAGAAAGTATACAATTTCCTGGACAACAATCAGACAGGCTTTAAATGCAAGTTTCATACATATTGCTCCCTCTTCCGGTTAACAAAGAATATGGTAGATGGATTCCATGAACAGAAGCTTCTATTGACCTCATTGTGAGAACAATACAAACGATTCTCAGAACAAAACAGTATAATACTGACTGAACAAATGAACAATGGCAACAATAGTATATGGTGTATTTTTAATGACTGTGCAGTGTTTGAAAATATTGCTGGTCTAAGTTTTGTATTTACCCATTATCTTGCATGAACTTTACACAGGGTGAATACAAAACTTGAACCGGCAATATTTTTAAACACTGCACAGTCATTAAAAATACACCCTGTATAATAGTGACTGAACAGATGAGCAATGGGAACAACAGACGAAATATTTATAATGAAATAATCCAACCAAAAGCCACTGACATCAATGATATTGGCAGGCAGGCAGGCAGACACACACGCATGCACACACACACACACACACACATTTATGTCCCAAAACAGATTGCTGCTATAGGTCTGTGATATGATAAGTCCATCACAATTTGTAGGTCTGAATGCACGCAGGAATAGGTCGCCAGTATTTATTAAACTTAGACAGACAACGAGTGCCGGAGTTGAAACTAGGACACAAATAACCAGAGTATATTTGTCCAGCTTCCAAAGGGGCATGCTGGAGCTAAGAATCATCTAAAAATTTCAATGCTAGTTAGGTGTCTAGGTGGAGACATTGCTTTCACCATTATGAAACAATCAACCACCTTCCTTTCACCATTATGAAACAATCAACCACCTTCCTTTCACCATTATGAAACAATCAACCACCTTCCTTTCACCATTATGAAACAATCAACCACCTACCTTTCACCCTTATGAAACAATCAACCACCTACCTTTCACCATTATGAAACAATCAACCACCTACCTTTCACCCTTATGAAACAATCAACCACCTTCCTTTCACCATTATGAAACAATCAACCACCTACCTTTCACCCTTATGAAACAATCAACCACCTACCTTTCACCATTATGAAACAATCAACCACCTACCTTTCACCCTTATGAAACAATCAACCACCTTCCTTTCACCATTATGAAACAATCAACCACCTACCTTTCACCCTTATGAAACAATCAACCACCTACCTTTCACCCTTATGAAACAATCAACCACCTTCCTTTCACCATTATGAAACAATCAACCACCTTCCTTTCACCCTTATGAAACAATCAACCACCTTCCTTTCACCCTTATGAAACAATCAACCACCTTCCTTTCACCCTTATGAAACAATCAACCACCTTCCTTTCACCCTGTATTTTATACCTTAGGGAAAAAGCTTCTACAGCCATCTGCACTAGTTACTACCTTTACTAACTCATGTGTATTGTGAAGAACAGATAGATCATCAAAGCCTGGAGAGAATGGTGCTGCAGGGAGTGACCAGAGGAGAGGTCTGATTGACACTCAGGAATCTGATAAAGGCCAGACGGATACATAATCAGACTGCTACTGGTACCATTAGTATTGGGAATTTTTGCTGGCTGTTGAAGATCTGGGGAGAGAACGTATGGGAGTTGAGTTGTTGAGTTGAGGTCATCACCGACATCACTGCACTCAGGATATTTCCATATGCGCTGTCCCCTCATTCAACAGACAGCGAAGAGTCACAGAACTAATCGTTCCCACCGCTATCTGATTGAAAGTTCTCCTGGTCTTGCCTCTCAGTTTTGAGATTCTTCCAGAACCCCTGCCAATCCCCAGCAGTCTCATTCTATCTACACACAGTTTCTCAATCTATTCCCCCACCTTCTCCATCTAGTTCCACAGGTGCACGACCAGATCTGCCTTGTCCATAGATAAAATACGGGAATGTCCCAAGTGCTGTGACATCAGTTCTTGACTCAACTCAACTAACTCACTCACTAAATGAGTTCAAGGGACAGATGTAGAGGGAGGACCTGCAACTTCATAAGAATGGCATTAGGCTGTTGGCAAAACAACAGCAGTAGAACAACAACAATGCAACAACTTTGCAAAGATTAATAATGTTATCAGCAACAATCAGACAATAATTATAATAAGAAATGTACACAACAAATATGTATTCTTTCTTTGGTCAAAGCTACATTAACAATTAACTTAGAAAAAAAAATACTTTGTGTGTGTGTGTGTGTGTGTGTGTGTGTGTGTGTGTGCGTGTGTGCACACGCACAGATGAGGTATTAAGAATCAATAAAGCTACATAGACATGCTCTCTGAAAATAACAATTTGACATATCTCCATGCGACTGATATTTGGTATTCTGCCCTTATTGCAACACATGTATCCAAGCTCAGATCTCTCTAATTGCTCATCTTTGAACACAACTGACAGATACCAAACTGGTCCAACTTTTGCAACATTAAACCAACAACAACAATTTTTAAGATTATAGAAATCTAAGCATAACAACAGCTTGAATACAGATTTCAATTCTGATTAAAAGGTAGAATTCCAGTTTTACTGGAAAATACACAACATTAAAAAATGTTCTGTTTATGCATGCAAATCACAATAAACTAATGCAACAGCATAGTTAAGTTGACAGCAATATTGGACTCAAAGAAAATGTGAACAAACAACATAAAGAATGTTAATTTTGTTCACAGTTTACACACAGGTCACAATTCTTTCCATTGAAGACTTGGTCATGTGAAATGTGATTTTACATACTCCAGCCTCCATCAATGATGAACTCTTGCCCGGTCACAAAATTTGACTGCCAGAAAAATAATGTGCATAAAATTATGGTATGATGAGATGGACAGGTTGGTTGGTTATTTCTTAATCTTCTAGAAGGCTGAGCTTTAAGTCTGAAGTCTAGGAGACTGGGTTTTAAGTCTTAAGTTTGGGAGACTGAGTTTTAACTCTTAAGTCTGGTGTACTGATGTTCAGTTTACCTGAGCCCCAAAAAGGGGCTGCACCTATCTGTGTTAGGTAAGTAATGGGACTGTTCTCTCCCATCCATCCATCCATCATGTGTCATGCCGATAAGCGTGGGCGGTCATGTTCTGCCATCTTACTCGATCACCAGAGTCGTGGATCTGCTCTCTGTTCCTGTCTCAACCATGCCACATGGCCAAGTCATCCAGGTATTTACTTCTCGGCCTTCCCCTTGGTCTCTTACCTTCGATCTTGTTCTCTCAACCTGGTGCAAAAGTATCAGCTGGGACTGAGTTGCAGAGCCCTCAATCCCCTCTTCCAACCCAGCATTCAGCATGACAGGCAAGACCAATACTGGAAGGTCTTCCCCTTGATCTCTTCCCTTCGATCTTGCCAGTTGTCACTAAGTTCTCCAAGTCGTTTCTTCTCATAAAAAAAAAAAAAACTTTGTTGCGTATCCCTTACGGGACGTTGCAGTCAACACCAGCATTTTCAGCTGCTGTTGATGTACTAGGCAAGTGTTACGTTCAGCAGTTTGCCATTGCTTTCTGAACGACCGGTCTCTATACCTTTTTCGAAAATATGAGCACCGCCGTGTTTCGAACCCAGGTATACGGGCTCACAAACCGCGTTCGCAAGCCCTTCAGCCACAGAGACCATAATTCTCATAACATGCCCAAAAAATTGTGACTGTCTACGTCTAATGACTCTAATCAGTTTACGACCTTCATTTGTTTCTTGAAGGACTTGTTCATTGGTTTTTCTGTCTGTCCATGGTATTCTTTGCATTTTCCTCAGAAACCACATCTCCACAGCCATCAGTTGTTTTTCAGCTTGACTGCTTATTGTCAACGCTTCACATCCATACAAAATTATAAGTTCTGTGTAGCACCTCAACACTCTTTTTCTCGTTTCAATTGACATCTTTTTATTGGTCAGTATGCTTTTTCATCTTGCAAAAGGCTACCTTCGCAATGGCAATTCTTGTTCTAATCTCTTCAAGGCATCTCCCATCAGATGTTATGACTGTGCCGAGATAACTGTATCGATTCACTTGCTTAAGAATATGCCCATTTACTCGTATATCACATTGTGGTATTTCCTTCTTCCCAGTGACGACCATAATCTGTGTCTTCTTAATATTCAGTTCTAACCCTAGTTGTTCACTGTGTGCAACAACCGCATCTACTAAATTTTGCAGGTCCTGTTCATTGTCTGCAATCAAGACTGTATTATCTGGATATCTAATGTTATTGATGTATCGTCCCCTAATGTTGATTCCTTCCATATCCTCTATATTTCTGAAAATATTTTCACTGTACAGGGAAAAAAGATCTGGAGACATTACACATCCCTGTCTCACACCTCTCTTAATAGACTGATATTGACCTACATCATTATCAATTCTGATGGCAGCTTGTTGTTTCCAGTATATGTTTTTTACAAGTCTAAGGTCTTTTCCATCAATTTGTAGATCTTCAAGCATCATTATCATGTCGACATGTCTCACTTTATCGAAAGCCTTTGTGTAGTCAATAAAGCAAAGATACAGATCTTTGTTTACTTCTATAGAACGTTCAATTACTGTTCTCAGTATATACACAGCATTTACTGTGCCTTTGCCTTCTACAAACCCACATTGTTCATCTCCTATTTCGGGTTGTATTTTCTTCCTAACTCTTTGCATGATAATTCTCAGCAGAATCTTCGTGATGTGGCTCATTATACTAATTGTTCGATGTTGATCGTATTCCAAGGCTCCTGACTTCTTTGGGATTGCAATAAATATAGAATTACATAATTCAGGAGGTATATCTCCAGGATCGTATATTGCGTTCAGCAGTCTGGTGACTTGGTCTATTCCATATTCTTCTAAGGCATTGATCATTTCTATTGTGATGTTATCTGTACCTGGGGTCTTGCCAGTTTTCATATGGGTAAGAGCATTCTGAACTTCCATCTTCAAAATTGATGGGCCTTCATTATTATTCCGATGATGATATTGTTCTTCTCTTGTATCATCATAAAGGTCTTTCACATAATCTGACCATGCGTGTAAAATCTGATCTGTTTCTGTTATGAATTTGCCATCTTTGGTTTTTAAGCAACCCGTTGATGTATGTGTTCTTTTGTTAGTGATGTCATTAATTCTTTTGTGCATTAATTTGGTATTCCGGGTGTTGTGTTGGTTTTCAATTTCCTTGCAATTTTCATCAAGCCATGTTTCTTTTGCCTCTTTGCATAGCTTCCTAATTTTCCTGTAAATCTCTTCATATTTTTCCTTGTTATTTTTATTTCTTCTTACTTCCATGAGTTTTAAGATGTCTTCCATCATCCATTTCTTGCGTTCTATTATCTTTATTTTTGGAATGGTTGTTTCTGCAGCTTGGTTGATTGATTTCTTTAATATTTCCCATTGGTCACTGACGTCTTGAAATAATATTTCCATATCAGACAATTTGTCGAATCTGTTCTT
Organism: Cepaea nemoralis; assembly: GCA_014155875.1. NCBI lineage: Eukaryota > Metazoa > Mollusca > Gastropoda > Stylommatophora > Helicidae > Cepaea > Cepaea nemoralis. Next base: position 174,340 of record JACEFZ010010797.1, on the reverse strand, counting down.
TACCTCTCGTTGAATTTATCTTGTATTTCCTCACTCTTCAGTGCCTGTAGATCAAATTTTGTGTTTCTTTGTGAATATTTGACTTTCTTTAATTTTATATGTAAATTGCTTAAGATTAATCTATGGTCGCTGTAGCAGTCTGCGCTTGGTATAGTTTTTGCGACTTTTAAAGCATTTCGAAATCTTCTGTTGATGAGAATGTAATCAATCTGATTTTTTATCTTATGATCAGGACTCCTCCATGTCCATAATCTCCTTGGGTGCTGTTGATACCAGGTGTTTCCAATAATCAAATCATGCATGCTCTTTTCGCCCACTGTATGTACAAGTCTGCAACCCCTTTCATTCTGTTCCCCTAGTCCATACTTGCCTACTATGCAACCGTCCTGTTGATTTCCAACTTTGGCATTCAAGTCCCCCATTATGATATTTACTTCAGAATTCTTGTTATTTCTTGAATTCTTTCTCTAAATCATTATAAAATTCATCAATGCTGTCATCACTACTGTCTGCTGTTGGTGCGTAAACTTGGATGACATTGACATCAAAAGTTCTTCCACTCAACTTCACAAGTTACACTCTGTCTGATACAGTCCTTCTTCTTCTTCTTCGTTCATCCGGAGTTTTTTTTCCCGGATGTGATTGCGTTGTGCCTGTTTACAGCAGAGCTGCGTTCTTGCGCCGTTAGGCCGACACATCCGACTTCTGCGGGCATTTGTTGACCGGGTTAACCTTCCTGGGGGTTTCTTAGGACGTTTGACTTTCACTGGTGTGGTGTTATCTCCCATCCTAGCTGGCCCATATAGAACAGCCAAAGACATCCTGGTCAGCCCTCAAGGGAAGGCAGGGGCAGACCATGGGCATTCCCCGCCATCCAAGGAGGCTTCCATAATTGCAGAGCCAACACACAGCACTCTGGTACTGGGCTCACCCAAGGAATCGTCACGTCCTGCACATGGCTGCTTAGCCTCACTTCCGTATATTGGGCCTTCCGTTCACCATAGGCTGTTCTTCCAGAAACCAGAAGAATGCAGTGTGCAGATGACATCCACACAGTGAGCTTTCGACTCGGACTTTCCGCGCAATGGATTTGCTATCCGAGCAATATTCCATTTCGTGCCACTAGGACACTTTTTCCACCTTATTTGAAGCCCACACAGTGAGCTTTTGATTCGGACTTTCCACGTAATGGATTTGCTATCCAAGCAATATTCCATTTCGTGCCACTAGGACACTTTTTCCACCTTTTATGAAGCTCACACAGTGAGCTTTTGATTCGGACTTTCCACGTAATGGATTTGCTATCCGAGCAATATTCCATTTCATGCCTCTGGGAGGCTTTTGTAACCGACATACCTGTGGTATGAAGTGTGGCAGTCTGAATACTTCATACACCTTTAAATGTCAACCTGTATGTAGTTAAAGTAAGCTGCGGTCAACTTGAGCTTGTTGATATCTCCATAGAGCTTGTCCTCAAATGAAGCAGGTGTGGGCCAAAATATCTTTCTCTGTTCTGCATATATTGGGCAATCCTGCAGCAAATGTTTTGCTGTCATTTTTCCAGTTCGACAATTACATTCATCGGTATCTCCTATTTTTAGTTTATTGAACAAGTGGTATTTCAGCCTGTTATGTCCTGTGCGGAATCTGAAGATTGCTACTTGTTCTCTTCGGTCGAGTTTGTAATATGCATCATCCTTCTGGTGGCCTGGATGCTCTGATTCCCATTTGGTTTTATAGGTGCTTTTTATCAACCTCTTTGCCTCATTGTAAGTTATGTCTATGTCAGGCTGTGGTAGTCGTCCACCCTCTTTTGCCAGTCTGTCAGCCTCTTCATTTCCAGGTATACTGCAATGTGATGGGATCCACTGTATTACAACTTTTTTGGATTTCAGACTTAGACCATGGAGTGCTGCTCTTAGGTCAGCTATTTCTGTGCTGTTATTGCTCTTCAGTATTGAGACAGCTGACTTTGCATCTGTGAAGATAGCTATTTGCTTCTCTTTATTTTCCTCCATCAAGAGCATTTCTGCTGCAGATTTCAGAGCCTCTACCTCTGCTTTGAAGTTACTTGAAAACTTTCCAGTTGCCACTGAATGTTTTTTTTTTCACTCCATTTTTTAAATTTAGGAGAATTCTTCCTCCTCCATTCTCTATTGAATTTTTGGCTGATCCATCTGTATATGCATGGGTCCAATTGCTGCTTGGGTAATGTTCTTTTATGTAGTTTAGGGTTATTTCTCTTCTTACGGTTTCATTCTGAGTGTTCTTTTTCTCAATACCAGGAATGTTTTCTATCATCTCAGGCAGTTGCTGCTGTCTCCAAGCTGGGAACTTGTGTGCATTGTAAATGGGTTTGACTGTTGATATGTTAAGTATGGGATCTGCCCTAATCTTTCATTTTGCAGTTTCTACAAAGTTGCTATGCTTCAGTCTTCCTTTTCCAAAACCATTAAACCTGTTATACATAGGGTGGTCTGTCAATCTTCTAAATTTTTCTGCTTGTTGCTGGGCTCTGCTATCTCTTCTGTCCTGCATTGGTTGTAAACAAGTGATCTTTTCTAGTTCATTAATAGGCGTTGACTTCAGGCTTCCAGTTATGATTCGCATTCCTTGGTTTTGGACTCTACTTATTTTGTTAAAGTTTGACTTAGCTGCTGTTGCCCAAGCTGCAATGCCATATTCCAGTACTGGCCTCACCCGTCCAGTATATAGCTTCTTGAGAACTTTCTCATCTGCTCCCCACGTTGTACCAGCAAGCTTTTTCATGATTGCCATTCTCTGCTTTGCTCTTGTTCAATTTTTCTCAACCTGTGTCTTCCATGACAGGCGACGATCAAAGGTGACCCCTAGATAGTTTGGATTTTCTTCATGGTGCAATATTTTTCCATTCAATACCAGCTTAGGTTGCTGAGTTTTATTTGAGAGGGAGATCACTGTGCATGTTGTTTTCTCCTCACTTATCTTCACTAGCCATGATTTTGACCAGTCCTCTAGTGCTAATAGGGCTTGCTGTATTCTGCTGTTAGCTGTACTAATATATTCTTCAGATGTCCATATGGCTAGGTCATCTGCAAAGGATGATGTGTGTACTCTGGCTGGAAAATTTTCCGTGATGTCGTTTATAAATGCTAGGAATAATGTTGGTGAAAGAACTCCTCCTTGGGGGACACCTTGTTCCAACAGCATCATTTTGCTGGTTTGTCCTTGTACTTTTGTCCTGGCAGTTCTGTTCTCAAGGTAGTGGCTGATCCATTTGTACATTTTCCCACAAACATGCATTTTTTGCAGTTTTACTTTCAGTCCTTCCTTCCATACTTTATCAAATGCTTTTTCTAAATCTATCCAGACCGCTAGTGTGTGCGTTTTCTCTTGGAAGGCATCCTCTATTTCCTGAGCTATATATGTTATTTGATCTTCAGTGGATCTGTACTTTCTGAATCCTGCTTGGTGTGGTGTTAAGAGTTGGTTTTCTTCCAGATGCCATGTTAGCCTGCCATTGATAATGCATTCCATTAATTTTCCTACACAGCTAAGTAGACTGATAGGTCGATAGCCATTTGGTTCTTCCAGGTCTTTTCCTTTCTTTGGGACTGGTATTAGTATAGCTTCCTTCCATGCCTGTGGGACTATTCCCCTCTTCCAGCTGTAATTTAGGACTGCTAGTAGTTTCTTTTTTGCCTTTGTCCCTAGTCCTATTAGCATTTCATTTGTGATTCCATCCTTTCCTGGTGATTTCTTCTTTTTTAGGGTATTCATTACCTGTTCCATTTCTTCCATTGTTAGATTTGCCATCATATATTCTGCTGCTGTCTCTGTATTACTATGATGTATCTGTTTATCTTTGATTGCTTTCTTCTGTTCGGTTGTAATATCAATGTGGTTTGCACTGGCATAGTGTTCCATTAGTGCATTTGCAGCCTTTTTTCCTGTAAGCAAGGCATTTCCTTGTTTAATTGTTATTTGTTTGTTTCTAGGTCCTTCATTGTTTATGGCTTTCACTAGTTTCCATAGTTTGTTTCCATCCCTGTCAAAATTCAGGTTTTCTGTTTTTTCCCTCCAACAATCTCTTGTTGTTTGATTTACTGTTCTTTTATATTTTGCTGAGATGGCTTTGAGAGAGATGTTCACTTCAATTGTTTGTTCTCTCTCTGCTGTCTTCCTGGCATCTTCAACTTTGTCCTCCAAACTTTGTAGTTCTTCAGTCCAGTATGGTTTGTAATTTTTCCTCGCTCCTCTTGGAATGGACTCAATGGCTGCCTGTATTATTGCTCTATTTAGACTTTCCACCATTTGCTTCATGTTGCCATATCGTGTATTTATGTTTTCACAATATTTGTCTGTTAGTGTGGCAAATCTGTCCCAATCTGCTCGTTTGTAATTCCAGCGGGGCAAGGGCTTTTGCTCCTGTGGAACATACTCCATATTCATTACAAGCTTGATTGGTCTGTGGTCACTACCTGCTAATTGGTCCAGCACATGGCGGTCGATTTTGTGGAGGATGTCTCCTGTGCAGAAAGCTAAGTCTGGAGTAGAAGTGGTAATCCATCTTCTGGAGTAGAAGCTCGGTGTGTCATCCGCTTTGTTGAGTAGATGGAGATTTGAGTCTATTTCCCAGTCCTCCACTTCATCTCCTCTTTTGTCAGTATCTGGGTATCCCCATCTTTCTGAACGGCTATTAAAGTCTCCAAAAATAATGCAATTTGTGTCAGTTATTTTCATGTTTGAGAGTGTAAGGTCCTTATCTGTTGGGCTATAAAGATTGTAAATTCTTATTTTCACATCCTTTATCATTATATCAACACCTATAATTTCTGTTAGGTTGTCAGAGATCACAGATACTTCGCTGCAAGGTATTGTATTTCGTGTAAGTATTAGAACTCCTCCTTTATGTCCTTCGCGGTCGAAACGTGTGGTCTGATATCCCCTGACTGAAAATTTGCGTTTGGCGTTGAGGTGTGTCTCTTGAATGCATGCCACATCTATTCTATCTTTATGAAGACGCTGTGTCAGGGATTCTTTCTTGTTATAAACTCCTTCGGCATTCCACTGTAGTATGTTGAGTGTCCTTGGTATTTGGTCAATAGCTCTTAACCTACTCCTCTGTGCCTTGACTCCACAGCACAGGGGAAGGTGACCACCAGTAGTCATGGGTGGACCCCCTCGAGGCAGGGGGCCCGGCACTATCACCGCCTGATGGGACTTCACGGGATTAGCACCATAACGATTAATTTTCATCTGTGGCATCATGAAATGGTAAAGTTACGTTGCACTTCTTTGTCAAGCCTGTGGCTCAGTACATCCGATTTCGACAAGCATTTTTCGGGATGCTTTCCCTAGCCTTTGACTGTCCCCAGTCTACCTACAAGGCAGCAGGTTTGTGCGTCACTTCGTCTGGTCCCTCTCCCTTGACCTGTCCGACATGGGTGACCCTACCAGTAGCTGTGCTACCGTCGGCATAGCTCTTGGGGTCATTGGAACGCGCAAGCCCCTCTACCTCGTCAAGGTGGACGCACGGCAGAGGGGTGATACAGTCCAATATCCTTTGATAGATTTTGCTCTCTGTGTATCCATTATAATTGCTACTCCTCGCTGTTGTTTCTTCACCAGAATAGATTATTCTATATTCCTCAGATGTTATAATGCCCATTCCTGTCCATCTGGTCTCACATATACCTAACAGGTTCATATTTAATCTTCTCATTCCATTCTTGATGTTATCAAATTTTCCATCCCCACTCATAGTTCTTACATTCCAAGTTCCTACTTTCAATGTTGATATTCTTTTGCACTCAGTCTCCTGATGACGGTCTGGAGTTACCTGGTGCACATGACTACCTCTACCGGGCGAGGTTGCTCCTATGGAGCACCTATATACACCGTTTCTCTGATTATCGATAAAACTGCAGTACATGATATTCTTGGCATCTGTAAAGAAGGTAGTTTGCCATTTCTTTTCTTCCTAGCAGTGACCATACTGGTCGGTGACCGTAGCCATTGTCTCCAAAAATAGAGATCCTCTGCCTATCATCGTGAAACTGGAGACCATAACCTACAACTGCTCTTCAACTTCATCCACCACCTGCACCCATGGCTTCAAGTAACCCTGATCGGGGAGCTAAACGGGGACTCCACCTTGCCCAAGGGTGTCCATTGTGCTGACAATAGGACCAAGAAAAGCTGGAAAAAATTTCTTTAAAATGATTTAGAAAGATGCTGTGTTAGGGGAAATTTATTATTATTGTTGTTTTGTTGGGCATTAGCTCACTTTTAACTGAAGCACAGTCCTGCATATGATGCTACTTCTAATGCACTTATCAACTGGCTGGCCTCTGTTTAGTGTATGATTTGTTGACAACAGGACCAAGAAAAAATGTTATTATTACCAGTGTCCCTCGCCATTAGGCAAACCCACTCTGACTTCATAGGTACTTGTAATTTACATCTCCAAGTCAAGGACGAGAAGCCAACATTTTAGTCCAACTGACAGCTGTAGGTATTGAACCTATTATCTCGGTATCACCACAGAGGGTGTTTAGGAAATGAAGTTCTTATCCATTCGGCAACGCTGACCTCCCCTCTGTTTAGTGTATGATTCGTTGATAATAGGACTGAGAAAAATCTAGAAGAGAATACCCTTAAAATGGTGTAGAAAGATGTTGTGTTCAAGGAAATGATTACAAAATAAAAGCTGATTTACATGAGCTGATGAACATGAGTACAGCGACAGACAGAAATAGTTTTCGATGTCAAACAAATGTTTTCACACAGTAATCTACCTCATCAGATGCCAGATAAATTACAAGATAGGCAATTTCATCTGCAGTTGCCAAGCGGCCTAGTCTTTGGCGTGATATGAACTCTTGAAGGGCCTAAAAATACAAATGTATGAACATCAATTTAGAATGATCTCTTGGATGACACATTCATTTGACAAATGGGAATATTCCTCTTGAAAACTTTAAACATAAATTTACTTTACTTTCTCTAATAATAATATCCATTTATTTTGTTTTCTTTATTATTCTTCCAGCTGCTGTGGCAAACAGGTGGTGAATGCGATTCACAATCCCGCATATCGCATTCAAAATCAGCTGCAGATGATTTGGAAGCAGACTGCCATGCGTTGATTTTTAACAACTGTATGTGCGTTGGTTCTTCAGAAAGCAATAGCAAACTACTCAATGTAACCTTGCCTAGTAAATCACATACAGCCAAAAAATGCTGGGGTTGACTGCAATGTCCTATAAAGGACATGCAACTAACTTATTTTCATTATTCTTGTTTTGTGTTTTTAGCATATATGACACAAAATATTTCATAGTTGTCTGTTCATTTTGTCTGCTGAAAATTACTTCAGTTGAAATGTTCAGTTGTTTTGACCCAGTTGTTATGCAAATGAACTAACCACGATCCTAACATGCCTCCTCAATATATATGTCGCAATCAATTATGGTGGGAAAAGTTACTTTTTCCATCGGCACAGGCATCTCATTTTCACCTTATACTTCTGGATAGAAAATAAGTAATTATTATACTTTGTAAGTTTTTGTAAGTATTAATTTTCATTCATAAAATATTAGCATTTCAGAAAGAAATGTGAAAATGTAGGTTAGCATACAGTGTATATGTGAATAAAAGCAAGGAAAGAGATACCTTATCTGGGTCGCCTTGTGCGGCTGCTCTGCCCCGCAGGGATGGTGTATCTACAGTGCCTATATAGACAGAATCATTGAAACAAATCACATCATCATCTTCACAAATATACACAAACCTGCAGGATTCATTGTAACAATTATCAACATCTCAGAGATATTCAGGTAAAAGGTGTTCACATGGAACAGGAGTTTGGAATGTTGTGTTTTCACATAAGCTAGATCATAGCATTATGTGATAATGTGACTAGCTCCCTTTATCGTTGCCTGTCTCATAACATGGTATATGTATTGTTTATGTTCGCAACTTTCATTTGACAATGTTTTTTTCCAATGTGAATGTAACATGCAAAATAGTTAACTGATGTATGAAAGATGAGTGATTGGTAAAACCAAATGAAAAACAGGCCTGCGTGCCCAATTTGTGACCCTCTGAAAGTAAAGTTTGTTTATTCGTTCGTTCGCTACTGCTGCTGCTTATTCCTCCTCCTCTCTTTCTACTCCTCCTGCAACTTACTCTTATGCTGCTGCCTTTCATCTCCCAGTGGATCACAAGCCCACATCTCATGTCAAGTCCTTTGTAGACTTGTTCATGCTTGCTTGTGTTTGCTGGCTGTGAACTCCAGCGTGAAGTCCTATATGTCGGATGAAGACATCCTGTTGTCCAACATCAGTGTGATGTCATACCGGACTGAGGTTTGCGTGAGTATCCGTTGTCCCATGTCTGGCTTATTGGTGTGCAGACTAGTGGTTCCTCGCCGTGCAAGCAGATACTCTCCGGCTTTACTATTCTTTGCTTCCTTTATCAGCCCCAGCAACACACCCCCTTTCTTTAGGAGGCTGGGTCAATATCAGAGCCGTCAACATCATTATCATCATCATGTGTCTTGCCAGCTGGCATAGGTGTTCATGCATTTCCAAAAATCTCAGTACCTACTGTTCTGGATCAATTTTACTGATGATATTCCTCTATGCCACCTTGCTGGTTCATCCAGAATAATTTCTCTTTGTCTGCTTCTGCCTCTTCTACCACTGATTTTTCCAGTCATCACTATGTTTTCCAATGCCTCTCTTCTCCTTTATATGATCAAAGAACACTGTAGCCTTCTTATATTTGTAATTTTTGTTATACCAACAAGCATTGTTATTTACTCTGGCAGTCCATGGTATTCATTGTAATAATCGGGAAAATAAATAATCCTGCTACTGCTTAATGCAGGTAAGAGCACTGACCACAAAATCACCACAGCTGCCATGTATCTGCTAGCCAACTAATAACAATCTTTGGTTAATTATTTCTCCACTTGCTCCTTGGAAACTTTTGAAATCCTGTCCTCTTTTCCTAAAGCAATCAACTCTACATTTACTGTACCCCCTATGCATTACCACCGCCTCTGTGGCGAAGGGGCTACGGGCACAGTTCGTAATCCCGCATATTGCATTTGAAACACAGCTGTGGGCGATTTGGCAGCAGACCACCTTGCACGGGTTTTCAAGAAATGGTATGACTGCCGGTCATTCAGAAAGCCATGGCCAACTACTGAATGCAAACTTGCCAAGAAATCACAAACAGCCAAAGATGCTGGCATTGACTGTGACATCCTGTTAAGGATATACAACTAACTATGCGCTACCAGTGATATACACATGCTCATTCATTCATTCAGTAGCATGTCCTTTGCAGAACCTCGCTCCCATAACAACCTTCCGGAAAACCTCTCGATCATAAGCAAGATTTCCCGCGTCTGATACACCCATCTGAAGATCATCCGCCACATCCTGCACCCATCTTCTCTTTGACCTTCCTCTCCCTCTCTTCCCAGGCATATACCCCTCCATTACTGTTCTCTCCAAACTTTCGTGACGTTTCAAGTGACCAAAATATTTCAATTTTCTTTGTTTTATCGTTTTTAATAGCCAACCTTCTTCAACATTCAGCCCCTGAAGAATTGATGCATTTGTTCTTTTCTTTACCCAAGATATTCTTAGAACTCGTCTATAACATTTATATTCAAAAGCATTTATGCGCTGCTCAGCTTGTTTAGTAAGTGTCCAGGTCTCACATGCTTCCAAATACAAAATATAACTGTCAGAGATGTTGACATTTGAATGGAAGATATTTTTTTCTGACATTATTAACGGCCAATCAGACTTGGTGTTTGATTGATTCCCTTGAAAAAAAACCAATCAGAAATGCTGCTTTGATTGATTCCTTTGAAGAACAGCCAATCAGACATGGTGCTTTGATTGATTCCTTTGAAGAACAGCCAATCAGACTTGGTGCTTTGATTGATTCCCTTGAAGAATAGCCAATCAGTCTTGGTGCTTTGATTGAATGGCCAGTCAGACATGTCACTTTGATTGGTTCTCATATAGAGTAGCTATAATCACACGTCACCTTCATTGGTTCCAATAAAGAATAGCTAATCACATTTGGTGCATTGGAACAGACAGAATTAACTCATGGTGGACAAAACAAAACATCAAATACTTATTGGTTATCATACATATGATATGCCTTTACTTCCTCAGCATGTCCCATTCTATTATTACATTAACCCCCTCTATCCCAGTTGTTACTTGAACTCCATTTATCGTAACATGTTAGTATTTTAACTCCTTTAGATCTGAATGTATATTACTTTATAGTATAGTAACAATGGCCTGTTATAGAAAGTTGTAAAGTAACAACAGATTATAAAATGATGTAAGTATCATACAGCAGAGATAGAAAGCACTTAATCAACACTATATGAGTGTACCAGCCAATGGTTGACAAGCATGCTGTTTATAATTCAGCAACTTGGTGCAACATACCTGGACACACACTGTTAAAACGAATCTTATGTCCTACAAAATCAATTGCCATTGCTTTGGTGAGGCCAATAACAGCTGCCTTGGTTGCACCATACACACATCGATTTGGTGGGCTGTGAATTAGAAGGAATAAAATAAGTTTTTAAACTTACCTCAAGCAGTTCTTGTAATCAACTTATATGCTGTTGTTTTGTTTTTCATTCCTATTAACATTGAACATTTTACTTTCTTGTCTTTTTTACATTAAAGCTTGACACTGCTATGATATTTCATTACATATCAATATATATCACACTGCACACATCTTCCTACCTTACACCTCACACATCACATCTTACAAATCACACATCATCATATCTTATACCTCACACTTCATCACACCTTATACCTCACACATCATCACACCTTATACCTCACACCTTATACCTCACACATCATCATACCTTATACCTCAAACATCACAACTTTTACCTCACACATCATCACACCTTATACCTCCCACATCATCATACCTTATACCTCAAACATCACACCTTTTACCTCACACATCATCACACCTTATATCTCCCACATCATCACATCTTATACCTCCAACATCACACCTTATACCTCACACATCATCACACCTTATACCTCACACATCATCACACCTTATACCTCACACATCATCACACCTTATACCTCCCACATCATCATACCTTATACCTCAAACATCACACCTTTTACCTCACACATCATCACACCTTATATCTCCCACATCATCACATCTTATACCTCCAACATCACACCTTATACCTCACACATCATCATACCATATACCTCAAACATCATCATACCTTATACCTCAAACATCACACCTTATACCTCACACATCATCACACCTTATACCTCACACATCATCATACCATATACCTCAAACATCATCACACCTTATACCTCACACATCATAATACCATATACCTCAAACATCATCACACCTTATACCTCACACATCATCATATCTTATACCTCAAACATCATCATACCTTATACCTCAAACATCACACCTTATACCTCACACATCATCACACCTTATACCTCACACATCATCATACCTTATACCTCACACTTCATCATACCTTATACCTCAAACATCATCATATCTTATACCTCACACATCATCATACCTTATACTTCAAACATCACACCTTATACCTCACACATCATCACACCTTATACCTCACACATCATCATACCATATACCTCAAACATCATCACACCTTATACCTCACACATCATCATACCATATACCTCAAACATCATCATATCTTAAACCTCACACATCATCATACCATATACCTCAAACATCATCATACCTTATACCTCAAACATCACACCTTATACCTCACACATCATCACACCTTATACCTCACACATCATCATACCATATACCTCAAACATCATCACACCTTATACCTCACACATCATCATATCTTATACCTCAAACATCACACCTTATACCTCACACATCATCATACCTTATACCTCAAACATCACACCTTATACCTCACACATCATCATACCATATACCTCAAACATCATCACACCTTATACCTCACACATCATCATATCTTATACCTCAAACATCATCATATCTTATACCTCACACATCATCATATCTTATACCTCAAACATCATCATATCTTATACCTCACACATCATCATACCTTATACCTCAAACATCACACCTTATACCTCCCACATCATCACACCTTATACCTCGCACATCATACCTTATACCTCAAACATCATACCTTATACCTCAAACATCATACCTTATACCTCAAACATCACACCTTATACCTCACACATCATCACACCTTATACCTCACACATCATCACATCTTATACCTCCAACATCACACCTTATACCTCACACATCACACCTTATACCTCACACATCATCACACCTTATACCTCACACATCATCACACCTTATACCTCACACATCATCACACCTTATACCTCAAACATCATCACACATTATACCTCACACATCATCACACCTTATACCTCACACATCATCACACCTTATACCTCACACATCATCACACTTTATACCTCACACATCATCACACCTTATACCTCACACATCATCATACCTTATACCTCAAACATCATCACACCTTATACCTCACACATCATCATACCTTATACCTCAAACATCATCACACCTTATACCTCACACATCATCATACCTTATACCTCAAACATCATACCGTATACCTCAAACATCACACCTTATACCTCACACATCATCACACCTTATACCTCATACATATCCATACCTTTGATACTTGAGACAACGGATGCCATGTTGACAACACTGCCTCCTGTACCTTGATCAATGAACTGAAACAATACAAATAATATGTTTGGTTTGAAAGGATCATCTTCACTGTACAAGATAACTCTATAAGAGCTCAACTTGTTCCCATAATCACACAAGGATCTGAACGGGGTCAAAACTCCATAGCAATGTAGATCTGAAATCGTTTGCATATGAAAGCAACAACTGTATGAATATTCTTTTGTATGGGTAGATTCTGTGGTATATGCAACTATAATTTATCAGTTAATGTAAGGCATGTCATCATTAACAGAAAATAAACTATCTATAAATAATGACACATGCACCAAAATTGAATTTACCCCTGCTTTACCCATCAAGTGCTTTCTGGTCTATAAAAATATGGGGGTCGGGGGTGGGGAGAACAATAACACCAATACCAAAATTTGTCTGAAGTCGTGGAAACGAGTCATTTATTATTTTAAATGTTATATATATATATATATATATATATTCAATCAAGTGTCTTTCCAACTGACATGGTTGATCACGCGGGCTTCCCAACATCTTTTATCAATTTGTGTGATCCTCAAAAGCATTAATCAATACATGTGGCGACACCTTTCCATGCCACGACAAAAGGCTGCCAAGAATCTTCTTTCAGTTTCTGTATCTATCTCTGTGTCTATAAATCTTTCCAAATGTCACATGTTCTAGTTTTTCTCTTCTCATAATGTGGCCAAAAATTATATCTTTCTGTTTGTGCTAAGGTGTCTTGGTGTCTTAGCCTCTTTCAAAACATTTAGATTACTCACTTTGACTGTCCAATGAATTTTCAACATTCTTTTGTAAAACCACATCTCTGAGGCCTCAAGTGAATTTGTTGACATGTATATCAGCCAGTATGTTCTGTGTTCAGCTCTTGACAACATGCCCAAAATCTGTCTTTTCTTTCACAAGTTAATTGTTTAGAGTAAATGTTGGGTTATGACTGGTAGCAGTGAACTGAAACTCACTGCTTCAGACTGACTTCAAATGTGAAAATTCCATCACATGTCAACACACCGATAACTAGTAGGGTCTTGTAGATGTATTGGGAAGAAATACACGCTGTGTAGTTTACTTAATTAACTTTACCCTTTATCTAATGGAGCCACTATTAGGCGAGTATTGTAAGCTTCGGGTGATTTTTAGCTACAAGTATTTCAAGTGGCATACAATATAATAAGAGTTAATTCTGTCTGGGGCTGAAAAAGTTAACAATAATGATGATAAACAAAAAAGTAAATGTTAAAATACAAGACAGGGAGGATGGAAGCAAGGACAAGAACATGCAGAAAAGAAGTGTAAAAGAAAAAGAGACAAGAAACAAGAAAGTTATTGTTAAGGTTGGTAGTTGAGAAAAAGTTAATGAATTATTCAATTTGTGGCAGCCAGATTTTATTGCCTTATAACTAATGGGTTTTGAACACAAAATGATATAATTGTAAACAAATAAGAATATGAATAATGAAGACACAAACAACAGACTGCACGATTTATTGCCTGGCATAGTTTCACTGCATCTCATCAGGTACATACTGCAGAAATCACGCAACATAAACTAAAACAATAAGATAAATGAGAAGTACGAAACTTTCAGAAGGAAGAGGCAAACAGGCAGGCATATTAGATGACAGACATGAAAGTAAGAAAGAATAAAGAGAAGCAGTTGTTCATAGTAGATATTTACCTTAGGAATAAAATGTGAACACATGGTATAGACACTTTTGACATTCAGATTGAAAGAGAAATCCCATGACTTCTCATCACATTCCAACAGAGTCCCATGGTGAACATACCTTTGTGAGTATTGGAAGTAGAAATATTTCAAGTTATTAAATTACCCTAGCAAACAACTGAATTCATAACATGGTAACAAACAGTAAACTAATATCAATAAAGTTCACAATATGATAAATAGTACACTAAGATCAAGAAAATCTATGGAGGTCAGCTTGGCTGAATGCATAAGAATGAGTTCTTAAACATCAAGTACGCTGATGATGAGGTAAGGGGTTCAACCCCTACACCAGACAGCTGGACTAAAATACTGACTTCTCATCCTTGACTTGGGGACGTAAATTACAAGTACCTCTGAAGTCGGCGTGAGTTCACCTGATGGTGAGGGACACTGGTAATAATGGACAATGCTTGAGTTCAAATCAAGTAAGCACAAAAAACCACCCCCCAAAAAAAACACCTACAAACGCACAATATAGTAACAAATTATAAACTAAGAATGAGACCAACAAAGTTAACACAATGGAAACAATGCTAATACGAGGGCGAGTCAATAAATAAGTCACACAGTTCTGTGGGATGGCAGGTAAATGTAGTTGGTGTTTTCTACAGGTGTCATTAAGTGACAGCAACATCAAACTTTATATTGCCATTCGTCAGATGGTGCTAGGTGTCTCATGCGCAGCGCATAAACAAAATGGTAACTGTACTTACGGCATGTACAACCAAAGAGCAACGTGCTGTTGTGCATTTTTTGTGGGCAAAAGGACTGCCTGCAAAGGACATTCATAAGGAAATGCTTCCTGTTTATGTTGACAAATGTTTGTCCTTTAAAGCGGTGCATAGCTAGGTAGAAAAATTTTCTCAAGGACGCTCTAAGATTGTTGATGAAATCCGATCTGGTCGTCCTGTTGAGATTGCAACAGAAGCATCCGTGCAGCGGGTGGAGGAGATGATTAGAGGTGACAGGCGAGTAACGATAGACTCTGTAGCATCTGCAATAGGATGCTCACATGGTTCAGCATACAGCATAATGCATGATCGATTGAAATTTAAGAAAGTGTGCTCAAGGTGGGTACCCACACAATTGAAGGAGGAACACAAAATGAACAGATTTGGCCTGTCCTTGCATCATCTCTGTCAATACGAAGATGAAGGAGAAGACATGCTGAACAGGATTGTTACTGGGGACGATTGCATCACTACCAGCCCGAATCAAAGTATGCTTCAATGCAATGGAAACACCCTTCTTTGCCTTGTGTCCAAAAATTCAAGGTTACGCCATCAGCAGGGAAGGTTATGCTGACAGTGTTCTGGGATTGTCAAGGAGTGCTTTTAACCAATTTCAAGAAGAAAGGTGATAATGTGAATTCTGAATCGTACTGTGAAGTTCTATCGATGCTTCATGATGCAATTCGAAGAAAACATCCAGGACTGCTGACTAGAGGAGTGTTGCTTCTTCATGACAATGCCAGACCACATACGGCTCGATTAACTCAGGAGAAAATTAACCAACTAAGGTGGGAAGTTCTGGAACATCCACCTTACAGCCCCGACTTAGCCCCTAGCGATTTCCACCTTTTTGGTCCACTGAAAACCCACCTTGGCAGGAGACATTTCGCGAATGACGCCGAAGTTGAATGTGAAGTGAAAACGTGGTTTAGAAAACAGAGCACGCAGTTCTATGCAGCCGGTTTGGGAGGACTGATAAAACAATGGGATAAGTGCATCAATGTTGGTGGAAATTATGTTGAGAAATAAAGGGACAATGTATGTATAAAAATAAACTGGTTTCAAGTTGTTATCATATTTAGTTATTTTCTACACCATTTGTGACTTACTTATTGACTTCCTCACATATTAATAAAAATAATTCACTTCAAGGAAATAGAAAAGATTACAATATTTGTGGTTACTTTTGGGTAATTCTGAAATAGGTTATAATAATTTATAATGAAATAAACAACTTTGTAAAATCTGCAAAAACAAAGTTCAGGGCAGACACCATACTCAACATAAGAAAAGTCAAATCCGTTAACGATATATTTACCTAGCCTGAAGATAACTGCACCTGCCGGAAATATAGAAAATATTCCTGATATTAAGAAAAAGAACAATCAGAATAAACTAGAAAGAAGACAAATAACCATAGATAACATAGACGAACATTGTGGTGAAGGGATTCACCTGAATCTGAAACATCGAGCAAAGAAGACACAGCCAGTGGCAATTGGAAAATCTTCAAGCAACTTCAGAGCAAAGACAGTGACCCTGAGAACCACAGCAGAAATGTTGATGACAGAGAAAAATAAAAAGAAACAAGCAGCTTTCTGTGCAGACACGAAGCCAGTTGTTTCAATCCTGAAGAGAGGAAACTACTGAACTAGCACACCTAAGAGCAGCACTGCACAAACTATGTCAGACATCCAATAGGATTGTTATACAGGGGATCTCCTCACACTGCAACATACCTGGAAATGAAAACACTGACAAATTGGCAAAGGAAGGTTCAGACTACTTCAGCCTGATATAGACATAACCAATGATGAGGCCGAGAACTATTTGACTATTTGTGTTGAATCTGTATTGTTAGAGAACTATCATAGTATTAATGTTGATTCTATGTGTTGTTTGCCAATCAAGAATGATGATGACCATTCATTTCATCCAGTGGGGTTGAAAGTATGGAGCCGTGAGTTCTAAGATGACTGATAAGGCCTATTTTGGCTCAAAATGTTCTTTGACGATGTGGGCAGAAAATGCGTGACGTTCCAGGAGGAGGATCTCCTACAGTGGTTTTTCTGTCCAGCCTTTTCTTCACAACTCTTGCAGTCCTGGTTGTTTCACATGTGACTGCACCATTACGTAATGATGTACGCCATGAATTTTGGTCTTTGACAGCAGTCTCCCAAGTGTCTTGATTAATTCCAAAAGCTTTTAATGAAATCTTCAGAATGTCTTTAAAGTGTTTCCTCTGGCACCCTCGAAACGTTTACAGTAACACAGCTCGCCATATAAAATTTGTTTCGGAAGCCTGTGATCTGGCAAATGAGTCAAGTGACCAACCCAGCAAATCTGATTCTTCATTAGTAGAGTGTGGATACTGGGCATGGATGCTCTTTCTAGGACTTCAGTGTCTGGGATCTTGTCTTGCCATTTAATCTTCAATAGCTTCCTAAGGCAGACTGTGTGGAAGTGGTTTAATTTCCTAGCTTGTCGCTGGTAAACAGTCCAGGTTTCACAAGCATATAGCAGTGTGGATAAACGACTGCTTTATAGACTTTTAGCTTTGTTTGCAGGCTCATTCTATTTCTGTCCCATACATTCTTGTACAGTCTGCCAAAGGCTACACTGGCCTTGGAGATTCTTGCATTCACTTCGTCATCAATTGTGGCAGCTTGTGACACAGTGCTGCCAAGATAGGTGAATTTGTCCACAACACTTAGTCTATGACCGTTCACCTTGATATTTGGCACAGTGTGATTATTCCCTGGAGCTGGCTGGTACATAACTACAGTCTTCTCCAAGTTGATATTGAGCCCAAAGTTGGCACAGGCATACGAGAAAGTTGAACCATTATGTTGCATGTCTGCCTCTGAGTTGGCATATAGAGCGCAATCATCAGCAAACAGGAGCTCTCTGACGGTGTCGTTAATTTTGGTTTTAGCTTTCAGCCTTCTGAGATTGAATAACTTTCCATCCATGCGGTAGTTGATGACTATTCCAGTGTCATTGTTCTCGAAGGCATTTGTCAGCATAGTTGAAAACATAAGGCTGAACAGTATTGGTGCACATCCTTGCTTCACTCCATTGGTGACAGGAAAGGGTTCAGACAGCTCACCATTTTCCTGAACTCTTGCCTGCATATCATCATGAAATAGCCGCACTATTTGAACAAACTTTCGTGGACAGCCATATTTTGCCATAATCTTCCACAGTCCTTCTCTGCTGACTGTATCAAAAGCCTTGGTAAGATCAATGATGTTGATGCTATATTGTTAGGCAAACTTATTGGACTATTAGGGTTGAATCTGTATTGCTACAGAACTATCACAGTATTAAAGTTAATGCTATATTGTTAGGGGAATATTGGACTATTAGGTTTGATGCTGTATTCACAAGAGAAATATCAGACTATTAGTGGGGAGCCATGACAGAGATCACTGGCTCTTAAGGTACAAGGCTCGTCCCCAGAACAAGGTTAAACATTTTTAAAGGATCATGTGCATATCATGATACTATACGCTCCCCTTGAGTAGTGAGATCAGACATTTAGCTCTCTCGTATAAGGGTAAAACACAGGAGGCTCTGTGTGCAAGCTGCACACTTTAAAACTCCCACAGCAGTCGGAAATTGCACACAGCAGGCCTTCAGGATGCTGCCCTGGCTAAATTGTTGCCCTGGCTAAATTGTTTCTAGATGAAGCACACCTGACACGGATGTATGCAGAAGTCGGACACACTGACCTTCGAAGTGCATCACTAGATGTAATGTACTTCCCTCAAAAGAGAAATGAACAAGAAATGAACTTAGTTGAATCTCTATAATTTTCACCAATCACATTACATCTTGCATCCATACTGCTTTCCACCATTTTAGATTCATAGATAAGAACATAACTTCCATCTGCCCAATCCTTCCTAGAGTCTTGAGATCATAATGTTCGAATTAGAAGCTAGAAAAGCCCTTCTTTCCACCAATAACTGTTCACAATTTACTCTGAGGCTTTAGACAGGGAAGGACATTGCGAAAAAGAACAAACTTGGTGAGAACTTACCCTGCACAGTTGAATAAAGCATCTACGTGGCCAATTGACTTCACAAACTGTTCTACGGCTTCTTTATTTGTAACATCCAGTACTCTGGTCTCAATACCTTAAATATGTCAAACATAAGTTGAATTAAAGTGCTGAATAAGCATACTGAATTTAAAAGTAAAGATAGTCTAAACGTAAAAATAAACACAGTATATATTAGTTATTATATACAGATTATATTAGTGTCAACATGCACAATTCTGAAGATGTAGTACCCAATATATAAAGCATTATGAAGCGCCGTGACCATTTGCCCTATCTTACTATCTTCTCCTCCCCCACATCAGATAAAGGGAGAATGAGACATGATGCCATACCCACACTGCAAGTGCAGGAATTTGATTAAGTAACAAGCTTCCATTTTGTCCGTGACACTGCTTCATGCACACCTGCACCAGTTTCCCCGCAAATTTCTCATGGACGCCAAATAGGGCGCAATGTTTGCATGTGAACTTTTAACCATCAGTTATCTTTTCAAGGATACAGAGCACTCCTCTCTTAATGATTTCTTAGCAGAGTGCAAAACTTTTTGACCACCCCTCATGTATAAAGAAAGGACTCTCCTTGAATATTAAGAAAACATTAACAATGGTGATATCAAAGAAAAAGGTGACACCCAAATGTGAAATAGAGATAGAAGGGAAAATTCTTCACAAAGTGGATAGTTTTAAATACCTACCTAGGGGCATTTATAACATCAGTTGGAAGATGTACAACAAAGATTAAGAGCAGAATTGGGCAAGCAAACGCTGCATTTCAGAAAATGAAGAATATCTTATGCAATAAGTCAATATCATTTAATGTAAGAAAGAGAGTGCTGAAATACTATACAGAACCTGTTTTGCTGTATGGCTGTGAATTTTGGAATGTAAATAAAAAAATTAGGAAGAGATTGGAAGCAACAGAGATGTCGTTCCTGAGAAGAATGTTGTGAATTCCTTGGACTGCCAAAGTAACTAACAACGATTGCCTGAAAGGCTAATTTTTTAAATTTTTTTTTTGCTCATTCACTTTCAACTTATGCGTAGTCAATACACACTACTTCTTGTAGTGCTGGACTGAATTTTGCATGTGAATTAGCTTTCTTATTAACAGTGTCCCTCTCCATAAAATGAATCCACTCCGACTTCAGAGGTACTTGTAATTTTTGTCCCCAAGTAAAAGACGGTAGGTCAACATTTTAGTCCAACTGTCCAGTGTAGGGGTTGAACACCTTACCTCGGCATCAGCACACCATATGTTTAAGAACACACTTTCTTATCCATTCGGCCATGCTGACCTACAAAAGAGGCTAATGAAATTAGAACATTATTTGAGTGGCACCTTGCTGTCTTGACAGATGAAAGTATATGGATTGGAATTTGGCCAAAATTCCATCGCACAGTACCTGGGAATGGATTCAGAAAACATATGTTGCCCATGCAGCATGTTTCCTCTCTCAGCCTTGCCTTGTTTACTCCAGAGGAACGCTGGAACAAGGTAGGCTGCAGATGCTGGCGGCTCAGCATCAAACCTCCAAGAGCAGGAGGTGAGTGGCGGCCAGACCCTCACATCTGTGGGATTTGACTTAGAGGCGTTCAGCCATATCCTGCAGCTGAGGGCCTCAGATTTATGTCTGGACTTGTATGAGCGTTCACACCTATCGTAAGAGTCTGGACCAATGTAAGCGTGTACTACGTAGACTCTCCACCTGTCTGTGCGGATCCCGTGACCAGCGAGAATAGGCCCACTGAAATAAGAAAGAGATAAACAGCTTTTTTTTGGTCATGTGATGAGAAGAGAGGCATTGGAGAACATCGTGACAACTGGAAAGATCGAGGGGAAAAGAGGCAGAGGCAGACCAAGAGAAATGATGCTGGATGGATTGATACAGTGACATAGAGAAATATCAACAGCAGAACTGATCCAGAAAACTAAAGACCAAGATCTGTGGAGAGTCATGAACGTCTATGCCAGCCAGCATGGCATTTGATGATGATGATGATGATTAATCTTTAGCACTAAATTTAAACACAGAGACACAAACCCATCACTAAATTCTCACATCATTTAAGAGTAAAGGTCCATATATTTTAAATTTAAAAAAAAGGTTAATTCCCTATCCTTTACAGGACGTCACAGTCAACACTAGCATGTTTTGCTGTTGGATATCTTGGCAAGTTTATATTCAGTAGTTTGCCATTGCTTTCTGAGCAACCAGCACCCATACCATTTTGTAAAAAACCAATGCAAGGCAGTCTGCTGCCAAATTGCCCACAGCTGTGTTTCGAACGCGGTATGCAGGATTACAAACTGCATCCGTAAACCCTTCACCATGGAGCCGGCATATTTTAAGTTAGAAGAAGAAAGACTATGAATATATTAATTCTAGGTTAGAGTAAGAGAAACTTTGAAGGAATGAAATTTAGGTTAGAAGAAGAAAAAGTGTGAATGAATGAATGCTTGAAGCAGTCAGATTTAGAGAAATTACCTTTACCTTCAACACCATTTAACTCTTTCAAGGTTTCTCCATTAACATCTGTTGCAATTACTTTTGCTCCTTCCTTAGCTGCCATCTGTAAAATCAGAGGAATTAAAACATACATTTCTAATGAACCAAAACAAAATCCACAAATAAAAATGCTAGCCACAACTAATTCAACCACATACAATTCCAGTTGGATGAAGAATGACTTGCACAATGAATTGGATTAAAGTGAGGAAGAGTTGCGCAATGTGTCGACCACACTCTCTCGCCTCAGTCCATCTGAGTCCAGTGAAAAAACAAGTCAAGATGACTGGAGATGAAATACATGTGCAGTGGATGACCAGGGTGCTCTAGTGCCTTGCCGTGCTCATCACACTCCACACCGCTTTGCAGGTAAATGCCATCTTGCCCACTGAATCATCAAATTTCTTCCGCGCAGTCCACCGAATCCTGTCTTAACATTCTGGGTAGGCATGCCCTAGTTCACCGATTGGTTTGAGGCCAAATCGGCTACCCACGCCTGGTTTAGCCAGCCTGTCACAGCTGTTGCCTGGGGGGTGGCTGCTATCGCATGCTGACAGCTACTAGGAGCCACAGGCGTGAGCTGGATGTCAGGCTTGGACCAGTGGGGAATGGTCCCTGAAAAGGGCGTGACAGCCATCCTTACCAAAGGAACTACCAATGCCTGACATCCAAGGATCCCCCAACAATTCCAGTAAATAATTATTAAGTGTATATTATATAATCTTAATACATTACATGAGATGTGGAGGTGTACTGCTGAAAATCACTGGCACTTTGCCATCTTGACAGACAATAGTTTGTTACATTGTGCTTCAAAAAAGGCATAATAACTACAATCTTCATCCACAATGGATGCATGATAACACATGGTCATTTCCACCATCACACACCATCTGATGTGTCGTGCTCAGAGTGCAACCTATCTGCAACCCTTTTCTCCTTTGCCTTTATTCTATTCCTGATCTTTTCCCTTCATGCAACGTGATCAGCAGCAATTTCCTCCCTAGGTGCAATATCAATGCCTGTATCAATCATGTCCCGCTTACACACATCTTTGTACCATAGTAGAGGCCAACCCCACAATCTTTTACCCATCTGTAATTCACCAAAATAGATGTCCTTTGGTATTCTACCATCGTCCATCCTTCAAATGTGCCCTATCCATCTAAGTCTACAAAGACTGAGCATGGAATAAACTATCACACCACCTGATCTTTCCAATACTTCAGTATTTGTGCATGGCAACATCCAAGGCAACAGAAAAAAATGTTAAAGAAACAATTAAATCACAGAACCATGTAAGGATGTGGGGATTCCCACTTATGCTGAGCTGAAGACAGTTTCTGAGAGCAGGGGAAGGGAAGGGACACTGATCAGACGACTTCAACACCAGTCTTCAAACCAGATGATGTTGAATGATACAGAAAACCAAAGACTAGCAGAAAGCCTCACTGTATGAACATTTCACGCATTTTAGCAGTCTTCCTGAAAGGGAACCAACTTCCAATGACAGCTCCATGCTCCAGGAGGAGTCCAAAAGAAAATAGTAATGATAATTATAGAGGATTTCTGCTGCATTTAGCTCCATCGGCACTTATGGGAACACTGTAATGGGATATCTTTTCTTTGTTGTTTATCAGCAATCTGTTCTTGTTAAAGTAGATGGTGTACTTCTTCTTCTGTGATCAGTTTTCTATGCATCTATTTTGGCATGGGTCACAAACAGGGTTGTCTGACTGAGATTTTCATCAGTGTGAGAGATTTTTCTCGATGGCTCGCTCCAGTCGGCTAGATTTGACAGGAGTAGATGCCTTAAACTATATTGGCAGAAACCACTTAAAGTTTCTATTTGAATCCATTTATTCTGAGTTTCTTCTTTTACTTTGTACAGCTTCAGACATCACTATAAACATATCCACAGAAAGCAGCAATCAACTTCGTCTTGTCGACATCTTCATAGAGTTTATTTTCTGAGTGTTAAAGGTACGAAGTAATATGCCTGATCGTAAAATTGTCAACAAGTGAATATGAATTTCAGATTACCTCCAATGCTTTTCATTACAAGTGTCAAACGTCATAAATGTGTCACATCTGTGGCCTATAGGGAATTATACCTTAGAGTAATAACCATAACCATCATCCAGTGGCTTATCTTCTGCTCAACTTTGCCACTGCAACAGTTTTTTGACATTCTTCTATCTCATACGCTGATGTCAAGGTCATCATGACCCAATGGATCAGATCGCTCATTCTTAAGCATCCGACGTGCTGATACAGAGGTAGCGGGTTCAACCCTTACACCTGTCAGTTGAACTAAAGTGCTGACTCCTCATCTTTGACTTGAGGACGTAAATTACAAGTACTTCTGAAGTTGGAGTGGGTTCGCCCGATGGTGATGGACACTGGTAACAGGGTGAGCTAAACCACATGTAAAATATCAGTCCAATGCACTAGAAGTAGTCGTACGTGCATGGACTACGCTTAAGTTCAAAGCGAGTGAGCCCGACAACAACCAAAATTTTTTTTTAATCTGATGTTGCGCTGTGTTGCTGTCATCTGCAAACAAACTAACTTATATCGTCCTCCTCTTCTCCACTTCCCTAGTACACTTTCCTCCTTAATTTACTTTTCCAGACATTCATATTGTTTACCAGTCCCTGGTACGGGCAGACCATCTGAAACCACCCGATACTATTATATATTGTAAAAACGCGATCTCTCGGCTTTCCGATACTTCTGACGGCTACTTTCGCTTTCGCCGATAGCTTGATACGTGAACGCCATTTGCAAGCAAATGCTATGAATTTGAATAGACCTTTTTGATAGTTTTTGGGGTTTTTACGCTTAGTTTTTCAAAATGGATTTCGGCGATTCTTCAAGTGATAGCCAAGATTTCGCTAGGTTCAATTTAAGTGGCATTAAAGGGCACGAAGTTGACTATTAATCGGAGCTAGATTTCAGTGAAAAGCGTTACTTTGCATTAGCAGTCGTGAGTCGGACTTTAAAGAAAGTGATTATGATTCTGAAAATGTGTTTGTAAATTGCTGTATAGATGACTGAAAATCACAAACAATATGCTGTATTTCGTAAATATTTGTGTTCATATATGGATTACCTAACAACAGTCACGTGAGTAACATATTCTGCATGCTTTTCCCTTCATTGTGTTGTTTATTAAACTAAAATGGGTTGACTAACACCTTATTTGTGATGTTTTTACTAACGCAACCCGAAATTTTACCGAACCTGAAAAAATCTTGCCCGTTCAGGGCTAAAAAATGGACAAGCGTCTGCCCGGTAAAGGGTTAATATGCCCAAATATTTCATTCTTTCATTCTCTCCAATTGTATTTGTCTTAATAATCAATCTTCTTCAATAGAGAGTTCTTGCTGACAGTTTTGTTTGTTCTCTTTTTCATCCAGTGAAGTTTATCGGCTTCGTGGCTTAGAGGTTATGACTTTTCTCTGTAATCTTGTATACTCTCGTGGGTAACGTGATGACGGTGAGAATCAGCAGTGGTTCAAATCGCATCGGTAACTTACGGGGTATGTGAGCCGGCCGCTCAGAAAGCAATGGCAAACTACTGAGCATAATCTTGCCAAGAAATCAACATACAGCTGAAAGATGCTGGTGTTGACAGCAATGTCCTGTAAAGGATATGCAAAAAAAAAAAAATACTATAACCAAAGGCCCACATTTGCTTTTCATCTGATTTGTTAAATATCTAAGTTTCACATCCTATATTTGTGTTTGTTAGTTCATGTTGAATTTAGGTGTAATCCTTACGCATACTAATACTTCTAGTGCATTGGACAGATTTTTATGTGTGGATTAGCTTTCTCTATTACCAGTGTCCCTCACCAACAGGCAAACCCACTCTGACTTCTGAGGTAATTGTAATTTACATCCCCAAGTCAAGGACAAAAAGTCAGCATATTATTATTAGTCCAACTAACTGGTGTAGGGGTTGAACCTGCCACCTTGGTATAAGCAAACCGGAAGTTTAAGATCAAATGCTCTAATCCATTCACCCTTGCTGACTCCACCGCCTGTATGTTGCCACAGGAAATATGGGTATAATTATTTATCGTTGAATTTGTTATTGTAATTTTAACTTGTATACTCATCAATTGACAAATAACACTTGTTTAATAATTTAAAGATTAGACTTAAGAAATAGTGATGAATGTAACTAAAGAATTGGCAAAATGATAGCCAAACTTCTGTTGCAAGAGTATCCAATATATGCAGAACAGAGAAAAGTATTTTGGCCTATACCTTCTATATGTGAGGACAAACTCTACAGGCATGTCAACAATATCAAGTTGACTGCTGCTTTCTTTAAAAATAATCGGGTAGACGTATGAAGCTGTAGGAAGAAATATTCACACATATACAGCAGTATGGGATTTATATAACATGGTAACCAAGACAATGTATGTGGAAAATATACAGTGCAGTAGTTGAGGTAAGAGAAAGTTTCACCTGACAACAAGAGACAGTTGAGCAGTCAAACACGGAGCAGGTACTTACAAGTGCAACAGCTTTCCCAATTCCTTGACCTGCGGCTGACAGAACAAACACTTTTCCATCTAAGCGTCCCATAGTTGCAAGCTCAGATTATAGTTTATTCCGGTTACAGAACTCTTTATTAGTATCACCTGTCATAACACATAAATCATAATAATACAATGTTAAGTTCAATACATAATAAATTCTTCACTTTTTAAGGACATCTCAGTATTTCTGTGGGAGCCAAGGTAGTATACCTGTTGGCCCAGTGGTCATGGGATCGAATTCACATTAGGACAAATTTGTTAAAATTGACTTGGGCTTCCAGGTCGACTCAGCCTTTAATAGGTACCTGGAAATGTCTTGAGAAATAAAGGCAGCCGATGTGATACTACCCACATCACCCACTGAGAGCTGATTGGTCTATGAAAATATGAGCCTAGCACCATATGTCCAATGCATCTTAAAGTAAGCAAAAGGTCCTTCACTTTTACTTGTGTTGTCCGGGGAGTCATGGTAGCACAGTGGCTAGCATGATTGCCGACCTGTTCAGTGGTCATGTGTTCAAATCTCCATGGAAGTGGATTTTCTACATTGACTTGGCTCCCAGGCTGAAATACTCTAAAACTGGTACCAGAATAATGCCTGTCAAGTAAAGGTGATCAATGTGATACTGATCACATCACCCATTGAATAGAAAATGATCAATAGAGATCTGGAGCTAGCATCACATACCAATATGTTTCAAGACATGGAACGGTCCTTTTATCCTCAGTTCAGATTATTATTATTGCATTTCAGACATTCTCATAAGTGCTCCGATCTCCTCCTCTAAAATAAATCCATCAACATACACCGGATCGCTGTGCTAGTCCAATGTTGATTAACGAGCCTCCCATCATGCACTTGTGGGCTCTCTTTCCAGGTGACACTGATCTAGTCTGAGAACTTGTTATTCTGACTTTTTAAGCTGATTCAGATGAAAATCCTAATTTTGGCCAGTATGTCTTCTAATGATGTTCATGTTAGTTCAATCCACTGGTTGACCCCTCTGGTGTAGTTGCAGAGCCTATCCACTCTTTCATTGCCCATATCATGAGTATGTCTGTGTATAAAGATTATTTTTTTTTTTTGCATATCCCTTGCAGGATGTTGCAGTCAACATCAGCATTTTTCAGCTGCTGTTGGTGTACTAGGCAATTTTATTCATTGTGGACTGCTGCCAGGATTTAATTTGAAGCCTGCACACAAAACCTACATCAACTTGTATACCTTATTCAGCCTTGCTCAGAAATGTATGTCTTATTTTCATTATTTGAAATACATAATTATTTTAATGCTATGCAAATACTATTTATTTGTGACTTTATAGCGTTGAATTTATTCTCAATTAAGCAACTTGCTGTATGTTGATCAATTATTACATTAAGGACTGTAACACTTCAAGTACTCGTTACCCTCTCAGCTTCAGGCCATCTTTACTTTTATCCAGTCTGTCCTAATTGTTACTACAAAAGTTTACATCCTAGCTGTAACTTTAAATGTTACTGCTGTAGTTCTTACTTCAAATGTGTAGGCCTTAGTTGTTACTATCAAAATGTATGTTATAGTTACTTTAAAAGTGTATGTCCTAGTTATTACTTTACATATGTTTGTCCTAGTTTTTTACTTTAAATTTGTATGTCCAAGCTGTTACTTTAAATATTTATATCCTAGTTGCTATAAATGTCCATGTCCTAGTAGGTACTTTAATATTCATTAGTAATAATGTAACCCACAGGCATGACAAATAAATTCACAGGTAAAATGATGACAGTGCTGGCTAATCGGCACTCGTATAAGTAGAGGAACATCGTAGAGATCAGAGAACACACTAGGTAAACTTGGATGACTGAAGAAATTTTACAGCTAATGGAAACAAGAAGACAGAACAAACATAATCCTGCCAAATATAAAGAAATTCACAGAAAAGTCAGAACATTATGTGAGGAGGCAAAAGAAGCATGGCTCGAGAAAAATTGCATAGAAATTGAAAAACAACACAACAGTAAAAATACCAAACTAATGTACAAAAAAATTCAGGAGCCCGGTTCAGACAGCATCACAACAAAAATAATTAATGCTTTAGAAGAATACGGAATAGATAAAGTTATCAGACTCCTGAATACCATATATGATACTGGAGATATACCTCATGAATTATGTAATTCTGTATTTATTGCAATCCCAAAGAAATCAGGAGCCTTGGAATGTGATCAACATTCAACAATTAGTACAATGAGCCACATCACGAAGATTTTGTTAAGAATTATCATGCAAAGAGTTAGGAAGAAAATACAACCTGAAATAGGAGAGGAACAATGTGGATTTGTAGAAGGCAAGGGTACAGTAAATGCTGTATACATACTGAGAACAGTAATTGAACGTTCTATAGAAGTAAACAAAGATCTACACCTCTGCTTTATTGACTATACAAAGGCTTTCGATAAAGTGAGACATGTCGACATGATAAGGATGCTTGAAGATCTACAAATTGATGGAAAAGACCTTAGACTTGTAAAAAACATATATTGGAAACAACAAGCTGCCATAAGAATTGATAATGAAGTAGGTCAATATCAACCTATTAAGAGAGATGTGAGACAGGGATGTGTAATGTCTCCAGATCTTTTTTCCCTGTACAGTGAAAATATTTTCAGAAATATAGAAGATATGGAAGGAATCAACATTGGGGGATGATACATCAATAACATTAGATATGAAGATGATACAGTCTTGATTGCAGACAATGAACAGGACTTGCAAAATTTAGTACATGCGGTTGTTGTACACAGTGAACAACTAGGGTTAGAATTGAATTGTAAGAAGACACAGATTATGGTCATCACTAGGAAGGAAGAAATACCACAATGTAATATACAAGTAAATGGGCATATTCTTAAACAAGTGAGTCGGTACAGCTATCTCGGAACAGTCATAACATCTGATGGGAGATGCCTTGAAGAGATTAGAACAAGAATTGCCATGGCGAAGGTAGCCTTTTGCAAGATGAAACACATACTGACCAATAAAAAGACAGCAATTGAAATGAGAAAAACAGTGTTGAAGTGCTACATAGAACCTGTCCTTTTATATGGATGTGAAGTATGGACAATGAGCAGACAAGCTGAAAAACATCTGATGGCTGTGGAAATGTGGTTTCTGAGGAAAATGCAAAGAATACCATGGACAGACAGAAAAACCAATGAACAAGTCCTGCAAGAAATAGATGAAGATTGTAAACTGATTAGAGATATTATATGTAGACAGTCAAAATTCTTTGGGCATGTTATGAGAAGGAATGAATTGGAGAACTTGGTGACAACTGGCAAGATCGAAGGGAAGAGACGAAGGGGAAGACCAAGAAGCAAATACCTGGAGGGCTTGGCCTCGTGGCATGGTCGAGACAGAAACACGGAGCTGATCTGTGACTCCGGTGATCCGAGTGAGATGGCAAAACATGACCGCCCACGCTTATCGACATGGCACATGATGGATGGACTCGGTAAAGATAGTTCCGTGGCAGACACTGTTGTTGGTGAGTGAAGTGTCCTGAAGTGTTAAGAAAACTTAAGTTAGCCCTTCATGGTCCCTGACATATGTGGGGAGGTGGCCAGTGCCCTTCTTTGTCGCCTTTCCTTCCCAACATGGCAGATAGGCATTTTAACCGTTAAGCCTCTGGAGTGTTTATGCTTCTGGCTACGGTTTGCAGTCACATTTGCCTCATGTTGGACTGGTAGTGCATGGTTCCGTTGCCCTGCTACTGAGTTGAGTGTGTGGCACGACACTGTGAATTTCGTTTGGAATGTTGTACATCTGTCCGCGGTTGATGTAGCGTGAACTGCATGTTCGGAATGATGGCAGTCAGCCTGTTGCTTGGAAATGACTGGATTGCCTTTTCGGTTCATGGGTGAATTTTTCTCGGAGACTCATGGGGGTCATCGCTGGAGCTGCGGTGTTCGTGCTTTGTGCGATTCTTTCCGCAGGTCATCCTGCTGAAAGGGACCGAGCCATGTGGGTTAAATCCCTGGGCAACGAAGTCGATCCTCTCGACACTAAATGCAGTAATGTGTGGCTGCTGATTTTATAGTGACTGCCGCCTCCATCGATGATGAACTGTATTTTCCTTGGAGGACTTTTGTGTTGGCATTCTGACGTCGGCATTTTGCACAGTGCAGGCTGTTGGCTTGTCGAGACTCCTGTCTATTCCAATTTTCACATAGGGCAGTGAGGAGCATTTCGTGTGATATTCACTGGCACGGGAACGGAGCATAATGGGGACGACCCGCTGCCGTGAAGTTGGAACCGCGACTAACTTTCCTTCCCAGACAAAACCCAGAAAATTATAAATATACATCATTTAAAAATTGAAAGCTATACAGTGGCCACCCCGGGATTCGAACACGCCGCCTTCAAATGATGATAGTAATTTAGTATTGATAGCTTTACTGAGTACTGATGACTGATGCTGGCTAAATGGCGACAACTGTTTGTAGGCGTGTCTAGTTTGCCGCATACATCCACTTGTTTCTTCGTGGGATGCTGTCATTTGAGATCAGAATTTACAGAACATAATTCTATAGACATCGAAGCCTTTCTTGTTGCGTAAATATAACAAAAACGTAAATTTTAAACTATGTTGATATTCAGTATTCACCGTCCAAACTTGCAGACACCAAAAGTGAACTCGACTTTGACCTCTTGAACTATGGCACTATTCCAAAAAATATATGTTGTCGTTCTCACATTTTAACGAAACAAATATTAATTTACAGTAACATCATTTACAATTGTTCCGTAGAACATGTGAGCTACAACAAAAAATGTTTAGAGGATTAAATAGTTTAACTCCCTCTTCTTCCCCCCCCCCCCCCCCCTTGTATTGGGGTTAAAATGGTATACCCTGCTCCTAGATTATTTATTTGTGTTTTTATTTGTTTTCATCGCAGCATCCTCCTCTAAAATAAATCCATCAACATACACCGGATCGCGGGGATTATTTTAACTCTGAGCCTTACCGGGGATCAAACATGGAACACAAATTGTTTGAGGTACACATCTGACCCTTCGGTCACCAGCTTTCTAGCTAAAAGTTTTAACCGATACTTTCTCCTGTCCTCTGAAGCGCGAAAGGCTTTCTGTAATCTTTTAACTCTTTTTTTCTTTTCTTAACAGGTGCTGCTTCGACGGTATACGGCCTGCTGTGTGGCTGATACGAAGTAATTACTGTACTGTCTTGACATAGGAGGACGGGTCCGAGTCAGTCCATTTAGGAAAAAAAAAACTTTCCACCATCGTTCAAGTAGCCTCTGCGGCGTTGTTATATTTGTAGTGGTTCATGGTGTGGGATATGTTTGTCTAGTTTTCTGCGCCAGTGTTAGCTGGCTAATTGATGTTTAAATTGACATCCAGTGGTACCATTCTTGCCAGCCTGCCCTTTGGTCAAGTGTTCGAATACCCATTGAGGCAGATTTTTAACACTGGCCTTTTCTCCCAGGCTGAACCACAATATCATGAGTACCATGAATTTCCCGCCCATTGAAGAAATGGCGGCCATCGTAACATCCACCATATCATCAGTCAAGTGCCGTTTAGTCTATACAAAAATGAGGCCAGCACCATATACCCAATATGATCGAAAACGTGTAAAAGAGTGTTTAATGTTTCTTACTTACACACACAACACACACAAACACACACACACCTAATGACATGCTTTCATAACATTGGCTTATTACATTACCATAGGCATGTAATTAAGCTCTCAATCCATCCCACTAGTGATTGTAATCAACATTCAAGATTGTGTCTTGTCTAACTCCCCAAGGTTAGCTTTCCTTTATGATTACTAATTACCTGCATTCTTCATAGTTCAGTCTCCCGTCTAGCCAATGACACTCTTTGTCATCATCATGTGCCATACCCAGCGACGCAGACGATTGTATTCGTCAGCAAACACCTGTTCTCTGTGTTCTTCGTGAGTTTGACCACTGAGCATCTTCTAGGCCACTCTGCCCCCCCCCCCCCCACTCCAATTATCGACCTTTGTCGCTCACGGCCACCATTTTCCCGCGAATCCAAGCCGGTGAGGTAGTATTACAGTGGCCAAGGCTTATCTTACTAACCGTTAAGATATGAAATCAGCAGAGCTCACTCCATTATTTGAACAGATTTATTAATATAACTCAAACACGGTGGATAAACACAAACAAACGCACGATTAAGAATTCACTCTTAAAACACGAGAAATGTCTCAAGCGAGCGCGGTTTATGCTTAAGGGATGGCAGTGCAGTCTAATATTTACTATGCCTGACCTTTTTAACGGTTTGATATGAAATCAGCTGAGGCCACTCGTGTATTTGAACAGATGCATTAATATAACTCACACACGGTGTCTGAACACAAACACGCATATTTTTTGCAGGTGTGTATGTGTGCGTGCGTGTGTATGTGTGCGTGCGTGCGTGTGTGTGTGTGTGTGTGTGTCAGTTGCGCTGTGGTCTCTCTTATAGTTTTGAAATACTGTTATATTGTTATAGCTGAAATTCAGTTATTTCTACCATGTTTTCCCAAATAATACCGAAGTTGTATATAATTTTACAAAGGAACTATTTCAATGTTACAGTCTGTCATTGCTTGCTTGCTTGCTTGTGTTCGTTGGCTTGAGCTCCAACGCGAAGTCCTGTATGTCGGATGAAGGCATCCTGTTGTCCAACATCAGTGTGATGTCATATAGGATCTGAGGTTTGCGTGAGTATCCGTTGTCCCATGTCTGGCTTATTGGTGTGCAGACTGGTGGTTCCTCGCCGTACACGCAGACACTCTCTGACTTCGGACGAACAGCCTGTCATTAATATTTATCGTGCGATCTTGCGGTGTAGGGCAATGGTTTTGAGCCTGTAGAATTATGGCCTTCGCTAGTGCAGTCGCCGCGAATCTGGCTCAACTTTAATGTTATAACCTGGGTGTGGGGTAAAACAGTTTGATATAAATTCTTCTTCTTTTCTTCTTTTGTTCTTGTGATTCCTAGAATAGCCACAAAACCACGCATGCCCAGCCCTTTATAGGCCAATTCATGGTTGGTTGATTTGTTTCATCGGCGTGCACTCTAGGACTAACCTCTAGGCCCTATTTTGTCGTATTTTACGACATGTACAGAGTTACTTTTCTTAACTTCCCATTTGGGGTGCTATATCATATGGCCACTGATATAAGTTATAGGCCAAAAATGTTGGGCTTTCGTCCTTCAAGAGTTCAAATCTAAATTGTACAGTCTGGTATAAATATTACGCGATTTGGAATCAATCAATCAATCATGTGACATGCTGGAAAGCGTGGGCGGTAATGACTCGCCATTTCACTCGATCACCAGAGTCGTGGAACAGCTCAGTGTTCCTAACTCACCCATGCCATGTGGCCAAGCCATACAGGTATTTTCCTCTTGGTCTTCCTCTTGGTCTGTTCCCTTCGATCTTGCCAGTTGTCACTAAGTTCTCTAATCCATTTCTTCTCATAACATGTCCAAAAAATGTGACTGTCTACGTCTAATTTCTTTAATCAATTGGAATAGCCAAGCACACATAAGTAAAATAAAGTAAAGGACTCCTTTTCGCGCCTTGGGGTGAAATGGGTATATGACGCTACCTTACAATACTTATATTTGTAGACCAATCGGCATTCATTGGGTCATGTGGTGTAGTATCACGCTTGGGTTTATGGCGCTACCTTACAATACTTATATTTGTAGACCAATCGGCACTCGTTGGGTCATGTGGTGTAGTATCACGCTTGTCCTCTTTACTTCCCGGGAAAGTCCCTGGTGTCCATTTTAGGCTGGGATGGCCTTTGAGCACAGATCAAAGGGAAAAAAAGACTACATCCGGAGGATTCTAAACAATTAGCACCGGGCCGATAGACACGAGACTCTGGTTATGCAAATGATCAGATAATAGTCGCCTGCGATTACTGCCGTTGACTGTCAGTCCATGAGGCGTAAAGTTCGGAATGGATTGCTATGGCATGAGTTGCTGCCCTTTGTGGAGGTCTCAAAACTGTAAGGCCTTGTGTGGGTCTGTTGTCACACTCATGCAGTATGGAAACCAGTAGCCTAAACTGATAAAAATAATATTAATAATCAATAATTTATCCCATAGCAGTTTCCTGTTATAGATCTGTGATGTCCCCGGGAAGGTTAACCCGGTCAACAAATGCCTGCAGAAGTCGGATGTGTCGGCTTAACGGCGCAAGAACGCAGCTCTGCTGTAAACAGGCACAACGCAATCACGTCCGAAAAAGAAAAAAAAAACTCCGGATGAACGCAGAAGAAGAGAAGAAGAAGAAGAAGAAGAAGAAGAAGAAGAAGAAGAAGAAGAAGAAGAAGAAGAAGAAGAAGAAGAAGAAGATCTGTGATGTGATAGGGACATCGCATTGTGTAGGCCTGAATGTACGGAGGAATAGCCGGTCAATATTTCCCTCACTTAGCAGGCGACGAGTCCAGGCATCGAACCCTCATCCGAACTTGCTTATGACATTATCAGCGCAATTCAGAATCGTCTTTGCTAAACATAATCTTTTTGCGGGAAATTTTTGTTTTAATTTAGCATTTACAACAGTCTGTGCAGCCTGCTATTTTAAATTTTCAGCTGGCAGGGAATTGTTAACATGAGCCACTTGTACACAGGTCCTTCGAGTTTTTTGTCCTTGTCTGATAAATCTAGGCGTCCAGATTCTTCACTCAATTCTCTCCCCAGGACCAGTGGAAAGTACACCTTTCTTTTATTTGGTAAATCTTCCCAGCACACATTGTGATAGTCCGCATGTTACCGGGGCCTTCAGGGAAGCAAACAATATTAATGTGTCATAACAGGCGATTAAGAAGGGCTGTGATTAGGTCAGGCCGTAGAAACATGTATCCACGCGTTCCAATCAACGCAAAGCGATCTGCTCCCAAATCGCCTGCGGCTGACTTCGAACTAGGATTTCGTACGCGTTCCCTATCCTTAAACTCACAAACATCATATGATTTGAAATCCTGAAAAAGCATACATGAACTGCAGTAAAGCTCATCTCACAGGTTTAGAAACAGTTCAAATATACCTGAGTGGGGAAGAGTTAATCGTTTGTTAATTCACGCAGACTTTGCTCTCTCCAGTGGTTCTCAACCTTTTTTGGCCCATTCCCCCCTTCACCATATTTTCAGAACGCCATTCCCCCCCCCCCCCTTCCTATCAAAAATTTGGCCCGTTCCCCCCTTCACCGTATTTTCAGAACGTCATTCCCCCCTCCTTTCATATTTCCTATCTAAAAATCCCCTCACCCCTACACAGTATACGTAAAAGTGGAAGGCAAATGTAATAGCATATACTAAAACAAGTCTAGACATCCACATAAAACATGATTTGTGGGTCTACTTACTTTATAAAATGAATTTTAGAAGGACGAGACATACATAACTGTAAAGTATGAAGGGAAAAACTATGTCAAGTAATCGGTTCTTGTATCAACACGATCTTGAAATGGTTTTCATTCCCCCCCCCCCCCCTGGAAACCATGAAATTCCCCCCTATGGGGGGGGGGGGGATTCCCCACCGGTTGAGAACCACTGCTCCACGACCTAATATATAAAAACCATAGCAAAATTGAGTGTAGCACAAAGGGAAAAGGGGGGGGGGGTGGAGAAAGAGAATACGCAGATGCGTGTGTTTAAGACAGCCTTAGAGAAGTTGCCTGAAGGTTATGTACTTTTGTTGACCTATGATAGCCTACGGGTCATTTAAGAGAACCGTGGCTTCTCACTTTCAACACACTCGCCAGAACCAGACGTGTCATAGCCATGGCAGGAACCGACAAACG
Organism: Cepaea nemoralis; assembly: GCA_014155875.1. NCBI lineage: Eukaryota > Metazoa > Mollusca > Gastropoda > Stylommatophora > Helicidae > Cepaea > Cepaea nemoralis. The sequence continues at coordinate 138,046 of JACEFZ010010797.1, read as the reverse complement.
TGTCCTCTCCATTCAAAGCACAGTTGTGTTTGGTTATGTCGGCAACAAAAGCGCGGCGTTTCCTCTTCAGGTAGGCATATACTTGTTCACACAATCTGCACTTGTTTTTAAATAATCATGTCATTTGCAAGAGGTTACGATCAACCCCAGTTTGTTTTCTAGACATTTTACTTTACATTCCGTAGTTTGCCACTGCGGGCCCCCGTGGTGAAGGTCTTGTGGGCGCGATTCGTGAGCCCGCTTACCTGCGTTCGAAACACAGCTGCGACCGATTTGGCAGCAGACCGTGTTACGCTGGGGTTTTAACTTGTTAGTATGGGAACCGGTTGCTCAGAAAGCTATGGCAAACTACTGAACGTAAACTTGCCAAGACATCAACAACAGCAGTAAAATTATGGTGTTGAAAGCGATCTCCTGTAAATAGGATATGCAACTTTTTTTTTTTTTAAATAAAAAGTTAACGTTTTACTATTCATAACACACACAGATAAATATTTAACACATAAATATAATAATATATTTTCTGAGAGAACTCTCGAGAGGGTGGGGGGAGGTCTTTGTGGCCCAGCTGTCTGCCTCGAACTACAAAGGTTTGTTTTCGGATTCCGTCAACCGGTTCACGGTTGCAGTTTTTGCAGAGATGAACTGGGGGTCGCCGCTGGAGCTACGGAGTTTATCTGTGGCGTTTTTGACAGGGCCGCTCTGCGGAAAGAAGGTCGAGCCACATCGGATAGCACCCGATGCATTAAAGATCCTCTGCTCCTGATGCGTATTTAACCTCGAAGCCAATGAAATGGGATTTTTTTTTTTTTCTGCGTTTCCATCCTGTTTCAGGATATTGCGGTCAACACCAGCATCTTTCAGCTGTGTGTTGATTCCTAGGCTAGATTACGCTCATCAGCACGCCACGACTTTCAGAGCGACCGGCTCCATAGGCTACTCTCATAAGTCACTTTTGCGATTCGAACCACTGCTAATTCTCGTCGCGTCGCGTGACGAGAGTATTCGGGGTTAGCGGAGAAAGCTGCTAACTCCTCGGCCATGGAGCCGGCTCAATGAAATGGGAAATTTTTAAAAATCCCTTTTTTTAAAAATTGCATCCAGGCTAGCAGTCTGAAATGGTAATATCGATTATTTGTTATTTACATTATTACTTTGTGTTGGATTCGGAGTTCCTTTCGTGTTTTTTTTCACCGCATATCAGTTATCTGTCGGAATATCACCCTTTGCACTCGGGATAATTCCATAGGTGTTTAGATAACCACCTCTCCCTCACCAACATATACATCAGCGTCCGGCTGCTAATAGTACCGGTTCTGTGTTGGTTGACGAGACCTCTCGTTATCCCGATGTGCTTCTCGTTATCCCGAGGTACCCTTCGTTATCCCGATGTGCCTCTCGTTATCCCGAGGTACCCCTCGTTATCCCGATGTACCCCTCGTTATCCCGATGTGCCTCTCGTTATCCCGATGTGCCTCTCGTTATCCCGAGGTACCCCTCGTTATCCCGATGTGCCTCTCGTTATCCCGATGTGCCTCTCGTTATCCCGATGTGCAGCCTCTCGTTATCCCGATGTGCCTCTCGTTATCCCGAGGTACCCCTCGTTATCCCGATGTGCCTCTCGTTATCCCGAAGTACCCCTCGTTATCCCGATGTGCTGCCTCTCGTTATCCCGATGTGCCTCTTGTTATCCCGATGTGCCTCTCGTTATCCCGATGTGCCTCTCGTTATCCCGATGTGCCTCTCATTATCCCGATGTACCTCTCGTTATCCCGATGTGCCTCTCGTTATCCCGATGTGCCTCTCGTCATCCCGATGTGCCTCTCGTTATCCCGATGTGCCTCTCGTTATCCCGATGTGCTGTCTCTCTTTCTCCCGATGTGCTGTCTCTCCTTCTCCCGATGTGCTATCTCTCCTTCTCCCGATGTGCTGTCTCTCGTTCTCCCGATGTGCCTCTCCTTCTCCCAATGTGTCTCTCATTCTCCCGATGTGCCTCTCGTTATCCCGATGTGCCTCTCGTTATCCCGATGTGCCTCTCGTTATCCCGATCTTCCTCTTGTGCCTCCCGAGTTTCTCAGTTTGGACAACGATCTGGAATCACCGACGCCAATGCCCTCCTCTCTCGACATCGCTGCATAACATATAATAGCAATGTTAGACGGTACTATACTAGTTTCATGACTGAGTTCATCTCAGGCTGAAGAAGGTCGCGAGAGAGAGAGAGAGAGAGAGAGAGAGAGAGAGAGAGAGAGAGAGAGAGAGAGAGAGAGAGAGAGAGAGAGAGAGAGAGAGAGAGAGAGAGAGAGAGAAGTTCATCCCAGGCCGAAGAAGGTCGCTTGAGAGAGAGAGAGAGAGAGAGAGAGAGAGAGAGAGAGAGAGAGAGAGAGAGAGAGAGTTCATTTCAGGCTGAGAAAGGTCGCTTGAGAGAGAGAGAGATAGAGAGAGAGTAGATAAGAGAGAGAGAGGGAGAGAGAGAGGAGATGAGAGAGAGAGAGAATCATCCCAGAAGACCGAAGAAGGTTCGCTTGAGAAGAGCAGAGGAGAGAGAGAGAAGAGAGGAGAGAGAGAGAGAGAGATAGAGAGAGAGTAGAGTTCATCTCAGGCCTAAAAAAGGTCGCGAGTCGAACGAAGTCTTTATTAATTATAACACACGTCAAGCACTCAAGTTTAGTGGATTATTGAACTGCCAGCAATATCTGATTTCACTATATTTATATAAACAAAGGTAGCCCCATAGCAATATTGCCACTCGAGTGTGCACCGCAATGCCTCACATATTCTATGCACGATATGAATATGAGGTGTCCACTTCCCTTTCTCGCCACCTTTCCTTATTAGAAAATTTTGAAAATAGTCTGGTACCCATTTTATGAGGCTGGATCACACCCCATCCCAACCCACCCCTCTCCAAGCTGGTAGAAAAAAAAAATGTTTTGCTTTTGCGGGGGACTAACCTGGTCTTAGGCATTCAAGTGCAACTAACGCCACAACCACTTAGGCATAAATAAATTCTATACACTTATTTTAACAATCAACAAAATATAAT